>JANTPZ010083479.1:0-22279 GCA_025593235.1 Vachellia pachyceras | reverse complement strand
ATGGTACATAATGAGTTCCAAGGCCAACATATATTGCATCTGAAGGAGTAGAAATCCTGTTTCCAGTCAATCCAAGATAAGCACCTACAATGCATAAACTTTTCATATTAACTTGTGGATTAGAAGTGCCATTGGAAGAAGTGAAACAGCCAGTGGAGCATATCTGACAAAAGTGATCAGTAGTATAAATCAAACTCTAACTAAAGACCATGCCCAGATGCTTCTAAATGTACATGTATTTTGAGGGCAAATGGTGACGGAAAAGTAATGCACAAGAAGATAAACAGAAGATGATATTTTGACCACCCTTCCGATCCTTATAAGTTCATCCAGTGAAAGAAATAAAAGGAGGAATTCAGTGGTGTAAAATAATATAAAGTAAAGAATATACCAACAGATCCTCCTCCAGGACTCTGCGCTGCTATATATGAAAAACCTACATCTGGGAACAAACCAATTACATTTTCTGGCATTGCAAGAACAGTCCTCTGAAAAGTGTCACATGAGAGGGAACAAACTCAAAAGCAAGATCTAAAAAGTTAAAGGTTTAGGATATACTTAAAATTAAACAAGCCAAAATCATAAAGTGTAAACCTCTGTTACAACACGATAGCGGCCATGACCAGATAGTCCAATTCCGAAACCCATTGTTATTCCATCCATGAGACTTATATATGGTTTTTTGTACTGAGAAATTTTGCATATCAAAGAATACTCAGCAGAGAAAATCTGAAATGCAGCATAATAGGGCCATTATTTGTCATAATACATCAACAAATTATGAAAAAATACAAGAGACTATATGACAAATTTAACATCAGGCCAACAACACTGGTAAGAAATAGAATTTAATTCGATTGACACAAAGAAATTTGCGTAAAAATATCCAAATTGCATATGCCATTCATTCCCCAAAAACCATATGATATAGCAAACAGCCAATCTAGTTCAGATGTACAAAACAATACTCAGTAAAGATGCCAAATATGCATATTTTGCACTTAAGCTTTTAAATTTGATTCCCAAAACATCAACTATCACACTTACTGTACATTAAGAATTCTTTCATTGTTAAAAGATATATAGACACATTCTTAAGAACAAAACAGCTGAAGATAACTTTCATGAGTAAAACATGGGACTGTACAAAAGTAGCAGTCTTTGTACTTGTTATGAAGAACATGAATTGTCTCCAACTAAAAGATGATAGGTATTCATATGGCATATCTTTAATAAATAATAAAGGTTATACGAATCTAAAGACATAACTAGAAGGACAAAGTTGGACCTCAATCATATCTGGTAGCTGGTTTTTTGTTGTTATCTGCTTCAGGTCACCGCCTACAAATAAACTAAGATCAGTTATTAACTAGTGACAGATGATTGTTTGAAAGAACTTATGGTAATGAACCAGTCTAGCATCAGATGAAGTTGTTTACTCCTGACAGAGACACACAACCAAGAAACAAAATAATTCAAATATGCGCAGACTGGGGGAGAAACAAGTATTATCATGTAAAACTTATTGACTAAAGGCGTTCTTTTGTCATTTTGAATATTAGCAGCAACACCTTTAATATCAGCTCATGCATTCACCATCAATGGAAAGTCTCAAATATAACCTAACACTCAAAACCTATCCTGAGTCTAAATGAAATTCCCAGCAAAAAAGCTATCTATGAAATGTATATGTTAGAAACGTATTGATATTTAATTATGTGATTCTTGACAACTGAATCGTACCTGCAGAAAAGGCACGAGATGAGCTGCTATCAATTAAAACACATTTGACACTTGGATCCGATTCCCACTCGTCCAGATAGCTTCTAAACTTTATGTCCATATCTGTACCACATATTTCCAAGAGAAACCGCTTACCCACCAAGAAAAAGTCAGCTTTAGTAGAATGGGAAAGAAAGAATCCTTAGACCGTTATTTTACCCTACACCAAAACAGTCAACTAATCTGCATTCATACCCGGGAGCTTACATAACTTATCTGTCTTACTTTCTATAGCCCACGAGCTCCAGATATATTTCGTTGCTAAACAGGGAAAAACTCAAGAAAGTGGAATAAAAAGCTTCTACTTGGCAGAAGCAGGCAATGATAAATGCGAAAGAAAACCTAGGTTCATGGCGTTGAGAGCTTTGGGGCGATCAAGAGTGATAACGGCGAGGCCATTGGGATGAACATTGCCCTTCACGAACTCCTCAACGGTGGCCATCGTTGCAGTGGCTCGGGCAGACAGCAAAAATTTGTTAGATTTGCAGAGAGATGAGCTGAGTGAACTCAGAAAACGAGGGACTCCAACTCCACCTACCAGCAATACGCTTCGCATGCTTTTTCTGTTGACCGCATGGCGGGGTGATAACCGAAATGGGAGCTCGATGTTTTAATTGTCGGACCGTTTTGCCTCCATCAATGGCAACTTCACACAATTTTGTGTACAGATTATACGGAGATGGACTTTCATTTAACTATTTCTTTTGGCACATTCCATCTCCAGATTAACATCAAAAAATCATTTTCCTCGTGATCTGGTAATTTGTTGTCATTTTTATACAAAGAGCGAGGTTGTACGTGTATTATTTATTAAAAATAACCAATTATGTTATCTTAGATTTAGCCAAATTATATCGAATGCATGTTCATATTGTTTAAAAAATTTAATTTCCTCAATATTTAAATTTACTTTAAGTTCCCATAATTGTTCCTTTTTATGCTCAATATGTAGCAAACTATTCTTATTAATATTGTTAACTTTTTTAATATAAAAAATATTTTTTATAATTTAATTGGAGAAAGTACACATTATAAGTTTAACTACTAACTTATTCTTCAAATTAAAAAGGAAAATTGATTAATGTACTAATAAAATTAAGGATGTTGATATGTGTAATCCTACAAAAAATGAAAAGATTTGTACTGATCATATATGTGGACAAATTGGAGTGGTATCTATCAAGAAGAAATAGTAGAAAACCATTTGAGGAAGTTGGAATATATTCGAAGAAAGTCATGGTATGCATTAATGAGGAGGTTATTCAAGCAATATGGAACCCTCTAAAAAAGAGGTAGAAGAAGACTAAAGTGCATACTCAATAAAGTTATAGAACTTTTTTTTAATTAATAATCAATCGAAATATTTCTGTTATCGTGTAGCCGACTCCAAGTGGAATAATATTACCGTCTTGCTAGTAAAATTAACACCACATCAATATTTACAACACAAATAACGGACCCATGCGAGGTTATACGAAAACCCACACTCTAGTGGCCACTTGAAGGTTCTGTAAATTATTTTGATTGGTTGAGAGATGAACCATAACACAGATGCTAGCAAAGTGATAATATCATGCGCATTCTTGCCCTCAAGTTGTAAATGGAAGAGGAGTGTGTATACCCTTCTTGGGGGAACAAAGAGAGTAAAGCACAAAAAAACTGAAGGCACATATATTCTCACTCCAACTTACAGATCACAGAATAATTCTATCAAATCGAACCCTGCCAATGGCAATATATATGATGAGGAGGGAGAGTAACTTGAAGGCCTTTTGAAGCTATCGCACAGGAATGGTTCCAGCTCTATGATTTCAATAGCCAATACATCACAACTGATCCGTCAGTTGAGGAACGTCGATTAGCCGTTCTATTGTTTGCAGTTGATCGTACGGAGCAATCTGCATGTACATCAGAAATGGTAAATGATGTTAGAGGACATAGTTATATAAAACCAAGCATCTAAATCAAATGACAGAATAAGGAATCCAGTATCTGAAACTAGCTCATAGAGAAGCTGCATATAAAATCTGGAAGATAGCTGGGCATTTTAGACGCCCATCTATTGCTGTTTAGTTATCCTTGTAGAAAGCATGGACCCCTGGCACAGCAATATATAATGTATTTATATGCAATTGAAAGCATCGGATAATGTTGGGCGTTGTATTAAATACAAGTGACAAGCATTTGTCAGTAAGGACACTGCTATTTTTTTTTTTTAATGTTCCAGTGCTTTGTAGGTGCATTTCATTCCTTGCATGAAGCGGGAACACTAAGGCACGGATATGTGTCTAAACGAGAAGTTGTCAAACAAAAGAAGTCATGAACAGCGACCTTGTTCAAAAAGAAATATTCATGTTCATATGAGGAGATATTTGCATCTAGCTTAATTGTGAAGATGACACGGAAACAGTGTAAGCTACTTGAAAGCTTATTTACTTCTGGGACTTCAGTTTCCTATAGTGGAAATAAGTGTCTCTAACATGCCATATCATGTCACCTGGCTAAATCCATCAGGCCAAGTTATTGAAACAGCGTAATTTCCCATAGGCCGGATTTCTTCTGGTTCAATATCATCAGGAACATCAGCATACAGCAATTTCTGCTCCCCCGTCCATTCATCCTGTTCACATAAGATTAGCCGCTGATGAAATGAAGGCACTAACATGTGGTCCTTCCTAAACAAATAAGACCATAAGATGTGAAAGATCACAAAAGCAGAGTTGTACCAAACACAGACGACCAAACAAGGATATAATATTTCAAGTCTTTCTATCTTTCTTATGAACATACATGAAGAGGTACAAGTTACTCCTATGGGATTGCTCTAATGTTGTATAACAGGTGACACATGTAGTTCCACCATTAATCCTATGGGATTGCTCCATTATCACCTATACTAAGATGCATGCCTTTGGAGGAGTAACGTATAACTTACATTGCTGTTAGAGGAAACAAATAAAAGTGAAGCAACCAAAATATTACAACTTAAATTAAATGACATATTTCATTTTGGATTTAAAAAAAAAATTGAAACTTTACACTTAAATATTAGCTTACCACACTCTGAGCAGAGCGATCATTCCGTCTGACTGTTGCGGGATGTAAAAAGAATTCTTCATCTAAATCCGGTACCTTCACTTTAATTGCCTTGATTGATTTATCATAGGTGACAGCAGTTGAAACTGAATTGAAAGAAAAATGTTTTGCAAGAAAAGAAAAGCTAAATCAAATAAGTTAAAAGAAACTGCAATCTTGCATTCATATGGCACAATAAGATATCACATGTTTAGGATGTTCTTATAGTAGTCCTGAACCATGATAAGCCCGGAGTACCTTTCAGCAAACTTGAAATTTATGAACTTATGAAAAGGTTTAAAAAAACTAAATTTCAGAATTTTCCTGTATCACAAATGAAAAGAAACAGTTTTGCGGCTAACCACCAAACAAGATATCATAGTTACACACTTACACGCATACATGAAGATCTAGCTAATACTGCTTTACTAGAATCTTCCAAAATATCAACAACCACGTAAAGCATTACCTTGTTGGCGAATCTTGGCACACTGTTGCACAACACATACTCCTAGATTCTGGAAGGTCTGAGCAACTTCACCAAGAGGATCAGCAGCCACTTCAGGCATCCCACTATCTCCAGAGGCAGATAGCTGTGATAATTAGGTCTGTAAATACTCGAAATAAACTTTACTCCTGTCTCACTCTCGTTTTGCACTTTTCACTATGTAAAGACCTTAAAGATGGAATAAACATGGGAGTTTGTAAAATTGGCTATACCATTCAAGTATAATGTAAAACAATGTTACTGTAAGAATTCAAAATTGTTCAATCACACTGGCGCGTACTGTTTGCAGTGTACCAGTTTCAGATGATTGCCAAGTACCCAACCCTAGCTTCTACCAAAAATATATTCAAAAAATATAATAACAATTTTTTTCTTTAAACACACTCACACGTCAAAAAATACAAAGAAAGAGAAATAAAACAGGTAGTAATTGGGCTGAGGTAACATGATGGGTTAATTTACACTATAAAAAGTATGACCAGAGCACAATAATTTGAAAACTAAAAGCCAGGCATAAAACATACAGTTGGCCTAATGGGAAGATCGAATAGATGAGGTATTCCAAACTGCTGGACAACCTGCAAGCAGGATCAAACCATGGAAAAGTGTCACTAGCAATACACTAGAACTTGTCCTGCATTAACTAGCATATACAAGTGTATGCTGCCCATTAAGTTTAATGAAGAGAACAAAAGAATTGCAGAACATCCATGCCTGAGAACCTGAACCTCTACCGAATGGGTAATATCGTTTTCCATCAGCATCAAAATGACACATATTCTCAACAACAGCAACACATGGCACCTTAGGCAAAGACAATCAAGAAATATATGTTAATATCTATAGCGGACAGTGTATCAAATATGAATTATTTAACGATATGATTTGAAAGTACATTGACATATGCCCTTTTTTGGGAAAAATGACAAAACGGGAACGAATAAAAAAATATAAAACAGTTACAAGCCTACAAGATTAAAAAAAGATAATATTGATGATGATGTTAATCATAGAATTCAAGCTAGATGATGTAAATGGAGGCAGGCTATTGAAGTTATCTATTACTTAAAAGTGCCTAATAGAGTAAAAGGAAAGTTTTATCGTAAGGCTACAAGGCCATCATCACTAAATGGTAGTGAATGTTGGGTTTTAAATGGACAACATAGGCCTAAAGTGGGGGGTCATTGAGATTGATGTATGGCCATACAATAATGAATATAATTTGTAATGATGAAATTCATGGACAAGTTGGTGTGGTAGTCATTGAGGAGAAAATAGTAAAGAATCATTTGAAGTGGTTCAGACATGTGTAGAGAAGGCCATTGGAGGCACCAATAAGGAGGATGAACCAAACATTGTGGAGTCATCTAAGAAGGGGTAGAGGAAGATCGAAACACACTCTCAAGGACGTTATAGAGAGATCTTTTGATTAATAATATCTCCAAGGATATGGTTTATAATATAGTGCAATGGCGCCGTTTGATCTATGTAACCAACCCCACCTAGTGGGACTAAGTTTTGTTGTTGTTGTAGAATGTTAAGTTAGTTCAATTGCACAATAGCCACCTTTAGTTTTGAAAACATGCGAACTCCTTTTGCAACATCGATGAATGCTAGCTTTTGCGGAGTAGTGACAATTACGGCAGCAGTTAATGGAACCACCTGAAAAAATAATGGACCCATGTCCAATTTAATGAGAATAAAGTATTGGAATGTATTTCACAACAATAAAATAAAGGAACAGTGAGTAAGAAAAAAAAATGAATATAATTCTAGTCCATAAAACCAGGAGAGATGATCAAAAAGCAGGACCTGGCATAAAGTCAGTTGAATATCCCCCGTTCCAGGGGGCATGTCAATGACAAGGTAATCCAGCTCGCCCCTACATAGAACAAGTCAAAATTACATATCAAGCTGGATCAATTAAACTCTGCATCTAATTTCAGAGGTGGATTCAAGAAGAGAGCATTTAATCTTCAATTCAACTTCTGGAGTGGGTCAAAAGTCAACTTGAAATTTATAGACATGTTATTCAAAAAAAAAAAAAATTTATAGACATGTCTTTTATAAGTCAACCCAAAATTTATATAATGGCAAGGATCATTTAACTCTAATAGCATATTATTTTTTCCCTTTCAGTCCTAAATAAATTATGTTCCAAGAGCAGCATACCACTCAGTAGTAGTCAGAAGTTGGTTAATAACTCCAGAAACCATTGGACCTCGCATTATTGCACGCCCTTGTCCAGCAAAGCCGAAAGAGACCAACTTGACTCCCAAGTATTCAGTTGGAATTATGGTCCTCTTCTCTGGGTTCTACAATAACACTCGAAGCAATTAGTTTGCAGCACTTCACTCAACTACAAGTAAAAGATCATTGATTTTTTCATATATTACCATTTCTAACAGTCGATTTTCAGGAGATACCATTGTTGGTAAACTTGGACCATAAACGTCAGCATCAAATATACCAACTCTAGCTCCCATACCAGCCAGAGAGTATGCTAGGTTTACCGCAACCGTTGATTTTCCCACACCCCCCTGCAAGTTTTGGTACACATAATTCAGGATGGAAAATTGAATTTGGGATCACAAATTGACTTAAATTTCAAAAAAGAAGTGGTCAACTTTAAAAATTCTAGTTGAAACAGAATAGTTGGTATTCTGAACAGAAGAGCTTCGCATTTAAAGGTGTGCAGGTTTTTCCTTTCTATGATGACACAGAAGGGCTTTGCATAGTTTGTATCTCTGAGGGGAAAAAAATTCTAAAAGCAATATTTCCTATCTTTACAGGATAAAAAATACAGTAGATCATGAAAAACTGCTTAACATAATCAGATCTGCAAATGATAAAAGAAACCCCCAAAAGTCAACCTTGCAACTGGAGACAGCCACAATATTTGAAACTGTCTGTAGCCCTGCTGGAAGTTCCCCTGCAAATATAGGTTTGGCAGGTTGTGCTGACATTGTGACTTTAACATTTTTTACCCAGGGGAGCATCGCGACCACCTCATTTGCCTTCTGCTCAAACTGTCATTCATGTATATTCATTTACAGTCTCTTCATCACATCAAACCTCAAACATCATGCTTAAAAAATGGAAACTAGGATTTGGAAATACTGCTGAGATTTCATAAAATACATAGGTGAATATGCTAACAGTGTTATATGATAACTAGGAAGAAATCAAAATAAATAATAATCTATGACATATTGAAAATGGATGGAATATTTACTTTATTGTCACTGCTAAGAAATGGACCAACTAAGTCTACCACTCTAACCTACATTAGCTGTTGCTCAAACAATGGTAATTTTGTAATTTACCATGTCCTTGATTGGACATGCTGGTGTAGTAAGCTCTAGCCGAAATGACACCTGAGATTCAAAGTAGAAAAAAATGTTAAGAACAGTGTTATTTACATGTGTATTGCAGAAAAATTCAGGTCCATGCTTTTAAGACCTCTCCAAGAGTTTCCTCAATCAGAAGATCTTTCACAAATCCACATGTAACAATATCTGTTCCAAAGTCTGGATCAATGATCTGAGACAGGGCTTTTAACACATCATCCTCAGCTGTTCCAGTTGATGCTGCAGAAGTTCGAGCTGCATATTTTACAAAGAACCACATGAACTTGAAGTGGCTAGAACATCAACCACGGCAGATTTAAGGAAAAACTATGACCTTTTCAAATGATAAATTTTGAGTATCAGTTGCCTCGTGGTTGAAACAACCAGTTAGGGCATTTTTTTCCATAACAAGCTGTTCCAACAGAGAAGACTTTTGCACTCAAATAAGGGACTATCTATATTAGCGATAGAAGCTACTTTTCCAACCTGTTATGGTCGACAATGTAAGTATGTAAGAAAATTTTTATTTTGTCTTGCATGAATGTTCTTTTATAACGCTAAAGCAAACAAGGATTAAGAATCTAGAATAGCACATAGTTCACCTAACAGCAGAGACTCAAATTTCAAGCCATTAAACTCACTCTGAAGCCTTACCAGATCCTAAACTCTTATAAGATTAGCTGGATGCTAATAACCATTTGGGCAATATTAACAACTTATCAAATTTTCCCGTCTAGCAACTTTTCCAAAACAATAAAGATTCTCTCAGGTGCCAGGTGTGCTCTAGAAAATGTCAAGTGAATCACCAAGTACCATTGAAGGCAGAGAATCAACTATTTAGATTTATTTAAAGTATCATGTGATAACAAACTTTTTTATTTCCTCATCAATGGGAACCCACTGACACTTCATTCTTGAAAGAGCAACCTGCACATTGAAGCCGAATCTGAAGATTTGGTGACAATTATCAAAACTAAGATTTGATCAAGCCGTAACAACATAAATACGTAAAAGCTCATAGAAAACTCAAGAAACAAACACTCTATTCCTTCAAGTGCAACTTTGCAATGAAGACATTGGATAGCTTTAGGCTGCTGTCTCAACATATTATTTCCCAAAAGCCCTTATTCATTATGCTAATAAGCTTCGCTGACAATCAACAAGTGAGGCCATAGTTTTTACTACCTCGACTACTAGTAAAACTGTCTTTTGCCTTGCACGCGAAAAGTAAAAGGCAAGTTACCTTCAACAGAAGCAGCGCTTGCTTCACTAGAGCTCAAAACGGCCCTTTTATAAGACGTCCATGTTGAACTTTGGCCCCATCTGGGCTGAAAGGACAAATTGATAGCAAATAAGGAAGAAGACTTCAGCGTAAGCAATCCTGCAAGGAGAATCCGAATCCCATAAAGATAAGGCAGCAAGCGAAAGATTGGACGGAAGAAATCTGAAGCAGTTCAAGTAAGACTTACCTCTTAGATGAGCATTTGAGCTTTGCAGGGAAAGCTGCGGTGAGGATGGAGCATGTAGAAGTTGCATTATCGTGAGAGAAAAGAGGAAGACTTGATGGGATACCGAAGTGAATGACAGTTTGCGAACCTCATCTTTCAGTTGGTGTCATTATTTAAAAAATTAATTTAATCCGTCTGCAGGGCCAGAATAATTTTATTAATTTAAAGCATTGAACAAACGTTCACCGCATGTATATACGTGTTATAGGATAACTCATTTACTGGAAAGAATATGAGCAACCACCGCTTCTGATTCCTTTATTATTAGACAGCTTGACCAACTTTAACCCTCCATTACCATCTCATTAAGAATTTATCATTTATCACATAAGTAGAACAAAATCTATTTTATAAAATATTTTAATAATATAGTAAAATAATATTAATAATTTTATAAAATATTAAATATTAACTATTAAAATTTTTATCTGATGATAAAAAAGAGAACAAACTCTAGAAGATCTAAGACAATTTACGGTCTTTACATGTTTAGATTAGCTTTTTTTTAAGTGATTTTACGCATTTTAAAGTAAATATTGAGATGATTTTGCTAGTCCCTTTTCTTTTTAGCATACAAACTAAATAACTAATTTGTTAATATTAAAATATTAGTTAAATTGGTCATTTCTACCCATTAAATAATTATTTATAACAAATATGGATTAACATTTAACCATAACTATCCATAAATGAAAGTTTGTACTTGTTTGGGAATACCGTTTTCCCAATGGTACAAATAAGTCGAGACAAAACCATCTCGAAATATGTAAAAATCATCTTGAAATCCGTAAAATATCTCGAAATATGTAAATTTCTCCCAACGGAATTCCTAAACACATTGTGTATTCTAACTTTGAAAAAAATTTGACAATGTAGATTAAGATATTATAGTTAAAAGTAAATCTAACTCTCGACTAGCTACAGCTTGCTGGTACTTTATAATGGCAAACTTAGGCTCTATAATATAAATAAATAAGACATTTGGTTTGATCTTTTTTTTTTTTTTTTTGAGTGAACATTTGGTTTGTTCTTTTATGCAAAGATGATGCTATATTTGCTTCCCAAGTTCTGCAACTCTAGAGCATTCTCACTATAACTCGAATTCTCTCCCACATTGGAGAACATCCCTGAAAGAAACAGTGGGACGAAATAAGAGCTACTCTCGTTGGTCTCATTTATCCCTTTGCTCTTCGTCTATGATTTTAATTCTGTTCCACCAGAGAATAGAGCAGCATTTACTTTTAACATTTGACAAGAAACTTCCAGTGGAAGAACATGGATTAAGCCCATTCTAGCATGCACGTATGGAGTAATTACCCTCCAAACCCACACAAACTTCACAACCAAAAATCTTGGAGGATGCGTGCACCTATTTGTCCATCAATAACTTGCAAAGCATTTATAGTTTTGGAAACCACGAAAACATTACTTGCTTTTACTAAAGAAGCCCTCATTTCGAAGGGATTCAACATGAAATACAAGCTTGTATGAAGCCTTTGGAGACAAATGAATTGTACTCCCTTCCCTTCGATCCTTTATATAAAATCCACATTGTAATTGAATTTCTTCATTAAAGTGGTTTTTTATATTAAAGTCCAAAGGGAATATCACAAACCCAAACAATCATTAGTATAGATTAGACAGATCATTCCATTTGAACTGGAATTTTGTTTTTTGGAGGGGGTGGAATAAAAGAATGGCAAGGAATGATAAAATCAGAGATAAATTCATCTGACTTCAAATGAAAGTAACATAAATGCTAACATCTTCAACGATTAAATTCATGACTGAGAATAATTGCAGTAAACTTGGAAAGAGTGAAATATCTGCTGGAATTTCACATTTAAAGGCCCTCCCACCCACTAATAATGAGTTACTGTCTCTTTAATCATCAATGCATATCCCCATTCAGCCAGACAAATTGTCTGCAACTAAAATGAATCACTTTGCTGGTGATTGATCAATAGAAAAAAATGCATGTACATGGTAGGCAGAAACAACCAGAGGAAGGAGACTTCTAGCTGTAAATATGGCAAGGCTTGAGGTAAAATACCAATCTTGTACAATGAACAAGATTCAACGCCCTTAATTTAATGCCAAAGCTTACCGCAGAATCCATTTCTTGGCCTCTTGTTAGATATAATATCAGAAAAAGAGTCAACCAGTTGTCCAGCCAGACTACTTGGGTCATCACTCAGAGTTTGAATGTAGGTATTGACCACCCTACGTTCTTGCTCTGTTGACCTCAAACTAAACCATGTTAGCAATTTCAACCGAAATTCCTGCTTAATGTGGCCCTCACATTCTAGCCAACGAATTACTTTCACACAATACTCAAAGTTCTCATCAAGGGAACAAGATCCATCAGAAATGCGTAAAGGAGACCCATTTATCAAAGTGCTGTCACAATCATGAGTCTCTTCATTTGTGCTTGCTACTCTTTTCCTGCATGCAGCATCAACACGTGAGTCAACAGCTGGCACTTCCCCATTCGGCCTGTGGGCCCAGGTTTGTGAGTCACCACTGCCATGGGACCTTGCTAAACCAATCTTCTCAATATCATGAGAAGCAGCATCATCATCAGCCCCAATAGCCTGCTGCAAGGTGCAACCGTTATCTTCATCCCTTGAAGACTCAAAAGGTGGTGTTAATTCTTCATTTAAATCCGGAACTGAAACAACATTTAAATCAAGGCCTCTTGAAACTTTAGGCAATGTTTCTTCTGAATATTTAGGCCTGACCATTTCACTTCCTTCACAACAATTTTTCACATCAGCACAGCAAAACCCCTCAAAGCAACCTTGTTCTTGAGCCCAAGCAAGGCGCAAAACTTTTCCAAGGTCTCGAACCTTAAATCCAGAGTCTTCCGTTGCAGAATTGGGCTCCCTTCTGGGGTCAGAAGAAGTGCCTCCACTTTTACGGTTTTCTTTATGATTCAAAGCAGCCAAGGAAGAAGGATTTTTTCTTAATATTTCAATGCTTTTAGTGAAACACTTGGCCTCAGAATGGCCCCGATCACGTGTATCTGTGTAAGATACAATCCGAAATGTGTATTCTGTACAAGGTTGGAGGTTTGATATCAGAATCCTCCTCTGAGATTTCGGGAAAACACAAACAGGATCTTTAGTGTGCAATTCCTCGCCACTCTTGTAATACCACAGCTTGAAACCTTTAATGTCCTCAGAAGACGAATTAGACATTTCAATCAAAATGATTTTGACTGAGGAAGCTGTCACCTCTTCAAAAATAAACTTGCAGGCAGCAGGGAGCGAACCCTCTGTAATTAAAAAAGCCATCATATACCAAGAAAATGAAACTTGATTGAAAAGCATGAACTAAAGAAACTAAATAGACCAAAAAGTATTAGTTTCAACCTCTGGAATCTGGATTTACATTGGAAACAGAGGCCAGCCACTCGTCAGCTTTCTCAACAGCAAGGGAGCACAATTTCTGCACATCACTGGCAATAGATAGTCTGCTGACAATGCCCCTTGCCATCTTGGCAGAAACACCATTAACTGGACCTACTTCTGTTTCCAGTTTAGTCTTCGCCTCTTGCACAATTTCATGGAGTTCTTTAAACCTCGAAGTCCCATTTAGAAGCCTGTAGCTCAAATATATTCTATAACAAAGTACATCTACACGTCGAGCATCTTTTGCTATACTTAGCTGCTTTCTCCAACATCTGGCATTATGGAACAGTAGCCGCCAAAGTAATCAACACGGGTCTTAAAATTATGTTCCCAGCAACCAAGTTACAAATGAAAAATGCATTATATTTTATGTATCCTAATTCCACACTTAATTATCTAACAAAAACACAGCAAGGCCACAGGGAAGTTCATTTCCCAGCATGAGAAATTAGAGATGGCAAAAAAAATGCAATTGTAGCATGCCTGTTTTACAGCCGCAAGCATATCTAAGTATATGATGGAGAGAGAATCATACAGTACAAATTCATAGTAAATTCAGAATACATATCAAGGAGTGATTTGTTCCTGCAAATTAAATCATTTCATAAAGGCCTCATTGAGTCCCTCCTTTCATTTTTTCCCCTTTTAATGGTCAGATGGGGACATGTATGCAAAACTCAAAAAGTAAAGAATATTACTTACCCAAGTATCCCTGTAACTTTACCACAAGTTGCACAACAATAGCCACCATCAAGTTGCATCAATTGCCCATGATCAACAACTCCCACTTTTTCATGTTGGATGGCACACTCGATATGGCAAGATAACCCACAGGAATCACCCTGAGCAGAATCAGATGTGCAGACTAACCAAAGACTAGGATCCTTGTTATCATCAAAGAGGTGACAGATACAGCAAGAGCACCTTCTACAAAATGTGTCGTCTATAGACAAAACAGCTCTACAAGCAGAATTTTTACAGATCCAGGAGTTTGCATGTCCAAAATCTGAAGACTGGTCAGGCGTTGGCAGGAGTCTTGTGGGATTTTCTCCCTTTCTATGCTGCTTTTTAGAGGACTGGTTGCTGCTAGAAACCTTTTTTGAGTCATGTTTCTTGATTATCTTACTTGACTTGTTTTCTGTCACCCTGCCTTTTGCTGAAATGTTCTTTTTGTCTCTATCAAAGCATGTCCGTAGAAGTTCCTTTTTGGGTCCAGATTTAAGGAACTCCTGCAGTAGTTCTGGACTTCTTGAGGCATCATCTGAATGGCCATTTTTCTCCGGAGTGCTTTGCACGCTCGAAGAAAGGCTTTGAAGACCAGAAACTGCAAGCAATAACCAAATGCAAAATAAGTGTCAGCAGCAACAATAGAAAATCTGAACTTTAGCAATAATAAAATTCAGATTCACAAACAAACAAGATTGACTGAAGAGAAGTAGCAGAGATGGAAAATTATCTCCGCACATCAACAATGCATGGTAAATGACTTTTTTTGAGTTTAGGTCCCCAAAAAAATGTATCTAAGAGTAATAAAAGCACTACTCATTTAACAAGGTTCTTTCTATAATTGACCCATCATGCATGCAGGCCAAGGTAACTTAAAAAGGTACCGCAGTGCCAAGTTAGTTTTCAAATATCCTTGCATTCATGGTCCAACTTATTAATAGTGACACTAAATCTGAAGTTCCAATGCCATTCCTGGCAAACTCTATATCTAACACCAGTTTTTTATGCTTGACTTGACTTTGAAAAATTAAAAAAAGAAATCATTGGGACTTTGTAAGCCTCAAGTCGTAAACACAAACGTAGACCATCGATTCAACTCTTAAATTATTAATCACTGGGACTTTTTTAGCCTCAAATCACAAACACAATCGTTGACCATCGATTCAATTCTTAAACTATAGGTAACCAACATTTAATATTATACATCAGATTTTGAAGTTGGGCATTAATTATTGATAATTGATAATCAAAAGCCAATATTTTCTTACATTTGAAGATTAAAATGCAGTTTGATCAGCGTGTATATTTTTATCAAGACATGCTAAATAAATATGTAACATTTATCCTATTAGCAGTTCAGCAAACTATAATTTGTTGAACTGAAACCACCAATTGAAAGCAGCAACCAATGTAAACTGACAACTGTCACAATCTACAACTTATATTTAAACGGGGAAGAATACATGTCCTTTATCCATTATATTTATGCCAAATCAACAACGAAAGATAAATTAGTGTTTCACAGTAGAAAAAGGAATGTTATTAAGTGATCAAATTCACAATCATATCCGTTCAGTAATTATCAACATCTTATACCATACAAGAAATTTTAATTGATATCACATTGATTTTTGACTCTAAGGAAATACCGAGATGGCATATTTGATCTCAACTCTCAAGCATTGTATGTATTTTAACAGTGAAAAGGCTTCATAATATGATATCACTAGCTTCATAACGATCAGAATAGGTTAAACTTTAAGACCTCACAAAAAATAAAAGAAACATCAGTTGAACATACAGCTAAAATATCATCTTATTTTCAAAGTCTAGATATAAACATTAAGATCAAGATCAAGAGCTACAAGAGAAGAATGCTAATCTAAGGGGAAAGGCCTTGTAAAGTATTTATTTTTCAATACATATGCTCTGCAGTAGAACCAAAACTAGACATATACTAGAGCACAACATATTTTAAAATTATTAGAAAGAATTTTATCAGTCATTACATATACAGTAAAAAGGAAAACAATGTTATAAGTTATAGCTATTAAGAGAGCGGACTTGAAAATGAGCTAAAAAAACATACCTTTAGCGAGGAACTTTTCTTCTAAATCCATTCACAAAGGCTAAACACTGAGCTGAAGGGCCCTTTTCTGACAAAAGAGTAATAATATCAGAAGTCTGTCATAACCAGAAAGATCAATGTGGTATCTTGTGAGTTATAATAACCTTGCTTGATTTCCAAGGAACATAATAAGGAAACTAGTAAGTAGAGTCGAATCGTTATACAGCAACGAAGAGTAAACTATTTAACTAATTTTAGGAGTTACTAGCTTGAATCAGAAATAAGGATCCTAAGACTAAACAATAAATATCGCCAATGTTAAAGCTGAACATCTGTTTAGGATTGTCTATTACATTTTTGCCATATAAAGGATAAATTAAGATTTTACATGGGTGCCATAGCAATCCAAGTACTCTAATATCAGGATGTGGTTGACAAACTGAACACAATAGGTCAGAGGGATTAGCATATGATCGTACAATGTGGGATAGAAAAATTAACAAAAGTTTGCTCTAACAAAATTGCCACCACAGATTCATCAGAATTTTCAAACAAATCATACTCCCCCGCAAAAATCATTTCTTCTCTTCTAGCAGCCTACAATGTCTCATCCACAATATCTAAATTGATAAGAAAAAATTTAAAACAAAATCCACAATTATCTACACTAAAAGGGGAAAACTTGAAGAAAATTATGCCTTTTATATAAATGAAAATTCTAAAATGGAAAATAATGTAATATACAGAAACATACAGCAAACGGAACATTGAGAGACGACTAGAACCAGAATAAAATCGAAAATATCATGATGTGTGGTTTTTCCTATATGCATTGTGCACATTAACAAGAAGGGAATCGAGGAAGCTTTCAGAACGCATATATAAACCATTTCGATACAAAAAAATAAACGAGAATAAAAGCTCAGATTTTGACAAAATTATCAATGGAAAAGATGCGTAATTTGATAATAGAAAACAAACCAGGAATAAAAACAAAGACAAGAAAAAGAAGGAAATCTGCGTAGAAAAAGAGTCGAAAATACGAAAAAAGAATAAGTATTTTTCAGAAAAGCAAAGAAGAAGCTGAGAAAAGGATCTGCAGGGAGCACCTGAAGCGAATGATGACGAATCAAGGGTTTTGGCGGAGCAAAGCTAAGAAATTTGCTCCGAAAGAGCATGAATCCAAACAGGAAATTCTTCTTGTTAGTTGGTTCAAGGAGGGAGAGAGAGGAACTTGGACGAGTCGTTCTCGTTTTGGAGAGGTGAGAGGCAGAAAGGAAAATCACGCGCGGATGGGGAGCGTGAGAGAACTTGTGTTAGTTTGAGAGCCAGGGTTTAGTTCTGCTGCGCGGCTTTTGGCCGTCTACCTCTATCTACCCACCCTACTTCCTTTTAAATATCTTGAATGGACATAATTACCCCCACTGAGTAAATAAGGTCCTGCCCGTTTTACGGACTTGTATAACCATCTAAAAAATTTTCAACAGCTTTCTTAAGAAAAATTTATTAAAATGCAGGGAGTAAACTTGTACACTTCACCGATAAATATTTTTTTATGAAAATATAAAAATTTATAAAAAACTTAGATAATAATGATACTGCATTTCGCATAAAAGCATATTTAAAGTTAAATTTATTGTTAATATATGTCAAATTCTTCTATTACATCTATTATATATCCTATTTTTAATATTGACATTTAATTATAAATCCACATGAAAAATAAGAAAATGGACCATATGTAATTGGAGACCTTGATTTGATAACTACAATGAACTTGATATAAGTTTTATACTTTCAACATGCAAAATCAATAGGCTTTCCATTCTTATTAATTTTATGTGATAAATTTTAATAACCTTATAATCATGTTCCATAAAGGAAGAGCACTCAATAAACTTATAATGGGCTTGGTAAGTCCGTTGGGAGAACTGACACAGATTCCGAAGTAAATATGTGAGAGGAATTTTGTCTCGGTAAGCGCAGGAATGACTTTTGGATGCCCAAACAAACTATCCAAACAAGTCTAATAGTGGTAATTATTTATAAATAATGATTTGTTTTTGCAAATTGAAATTAAGGTAAAAAAACAATTAGGATAATGTGATTTGTATTTGTAAAGTACTATGAGCTTGTTTAAATGTGAGGTTGAAAATATCTTTTATAGATTTTGAAAAATAGCTTTTACGGGTTCCGATGCAAAAAAGTTTGTAGGAAAGAGGAAAGTAGGAAAGAGAAATAAAGAAAAAGTAGGAAAGAGGAAAGAAGAAAAAATAGAAAAGAGAAAACCTAGATTTCAAAACCTAAGTTTCAAATTGAGGTTTTCTAACCAAAATAACTTTTAGGAAAAAAATTTTGCTTGAACAAGACCTCAGATTTAAGGTAAAACCTAAGTTTTGAAACTAAACATGGTTTCTAGAATTGATTCCTAAGCAAGCCCTATATAAACTTGACAAAAAAAGTGCTTCAACTTTAAATAACTTCCGATCAAAAGCTCATTTGTTTCAACTCCTATTTCATAAAGAATATATTTAAATTTTAATCAAGGATTTGTTTGAATTTGTTTATAATAAAAAGCTTTTATTGCATAATTATATTGTTAGTAGTAATATCTCATTTATGTAAATCAAGACAGAGCTTTTTAAATGTGATATCTTTTTCAGCTACAAACTACTATGAGGTTACTAACTAATGTTGTCTATAATGGAAAGGGATACCTCCTTACAATGTGATAAATATCTCAAACATTACCTTCAAAAAGAATGATAGTTGTGCTTGTGAATAAAAGCTATGAGTTTCAACTTATTGATAAGTGACCCGTGTCAATAGCACGAAGGAGGAGTGCATAGTTAAGCTAAATTGTACGTTCGGTTTTTTAAGTTCAAGTGAACTTTTAATTTAGTTTATTAAGTTTAAAAAGTATACCGGACTGTGAGCTTGAAAGGGCTAAATATGATATGGCATGTTTATTTACCAAGGGCAATAACGTCAAAGAGAAAATGTGCGTGTGTGTGGATGAAGTGGAAAAGGGGGATGAGGAGAATTAAAAAAAAAATAACCGTGACTTTAGGTAGGTCTGCCGCAGCTGAAAAAAGTACATAAAGTGCCGGTTCCTCATATCATTGGTTCGTATGCGCTCCACCGTATTTACTGCGCGTGAACTATCCCTTATCCCAACATCTTTCCTCATTTATTTTTTGTTTTTTTTTATCTGTGCGCCTCTCTTTGTTTATTCATTCGTGATGGTGATTCCAAAGGAAATGAGCCTCGGGAACGTTTTTGCTTTAAAATTATTGAGTTTTCTATTCAATCCAAAAAAAAAAGTCAGACTGGCTTCCATTTTCATTCCTTAATAATTAATTTATTCAGATGTATTTATACTAGCGCATGGGTTCGTAAGGTGATCGCTCTCTGTGTAAAATGTTCACCATAGTGTTGGGTGGGAAAAAAAAATTTACTGTTCCCGAGGTATCGTACTTCAATATGTGGCCTTTCAATACGTTGTTTGGACAAGCTTGTGCATAGAGTAACCTCCATATGGGAGGGTATAGAGCCTACTTGAAAGACCATTAGAACATCTAGGTTGACTCAAATGCGTGTGGGATTTCAAACAAGTAGAATTATGGATCTTGTCATAGGGAATCGGGTCCCCCACGTGCGAGATATGCTCTTGAGCATCCGTTGCCATTTCATGAAAAATCCATAGGTAGGACTCTCCCCACAACTTTATCGGAACGGCTTCTGTCCTTCGTTTTTACCACATGTTGCTATGTTGAATTTTCCTTGCGTACTAAAATTGTGTATATAAAGTGAACCCTTCGTACTTCCGCAACCCGGGAGTGTTAATAAATTAATATATGAGTCTCAATTAACCTTTATAGAATCAAATCACACGTGTAAGTATTTTAGAATATATTATACAATTAAGTAGTTTATTTAACCTTTTTAATTCCTTAAAAAGTTAGTGAAATATTATATTAAGGATCGAATGTATTATAAAAATGTATCCACAAAAATACACAGCACTCAGTGGCGGAGCCACATAGAAGTGACGGTGGACAAATGCCCCACTCAATTTTTGGTGTATATCTATATTAATATTAGATTTGTATTATGTATTCACTTATTTTTAAGATTTGTTTAGGACACTTGTTATTATTTATTTGAAAATAAAAAACGTACTCTCACTGCTTTGAGTTTCTAGCTCCTCCATCCAGTTGACTCCATCAAAGGCATAATTTTGATGGTAAGAGTAGTAATACACACCTTGAAAAGTATTAATTCATAAGTATTTTGAGTGGGTTAATTAGTTGGTTTCACATTTTTAAAAAAGCAGTCAAAACCATAAATTGTTTAAGGGGTGTATCTAATTCGTAAGTTGTTTGTTTTGCGCCCATGCCTGCGTACTTAAAGACGAACAACTGAAATGCGTACATGTTACGTTGTCGAAGACAGTGAGACAGGATGGAGCGAGTGGGGGGAAGATGCTTTGATTAGAGAGGATGGTAGGAGGGGGAAAGTAACACGTGGCCACCAAATAATTAAAGAAGGGGAAGGAGTCAAATTATTATCTTCTTTTTCATCCGTTTTAAAATACTTTTTACATTTTTAAAGTAAAATTTAGATTCTAAGTATGATTTTTACGGATTCTGAGATAAAATTTAGATTTTAAAAGATTGTGTTTTAAAAATTATTAATTTTTAAGGAGTTCGAGGTAAAAAATGGGTAGGAAAGAGGAAAGATAAAGAAATAAAAAGTATGAAAGAGAACATTTACTAAGAGAGATAGTGTGATTTAACAAAAAAATAGATTTTTCAAATCTGAGGTTTCAAACCGAGATTTTGTATCCAAAATAGTTTTTCTGAAAAATGTGAGTATTTAGACAAAACCTACGTTTTGATGTAAAACTTAAGTTTCAGGATAAGAAGCCAAACAAGCTCTTAGCTAAGTAGGATTCCAAACATGCATGAGGGAGGATGGAGACGGGGCTGCCTGTGCTTGTTTGGGTTTTGGTGATTGGCAATACCAACATAAAACGATTTTACGGATTTTGAGGTAAATATGTTAAAGGAATATTGTCTTAGTTTGCATACAATATGATTGAGAAGTTATTCTCAAACACGTAATTTACCTCGACTTACTTAAAATCACCCTTCTACCGGATTTTCAAACCTATCCTTTCTTTTTCAGAGGATCGGGGAAGGAAGGGTTGGAATTAGATGGAGCGTGGCTTTTATTACGAGATTCAGGACTGCACGCAAATAGAGGTGGCCGTCCCAGTACGTTATTGGTACCTGTGTCCGATTTTGACAACGCTCATTTTTACATCACGATTTTGTTGCCCCCATTTCTTTCTTTTTTCTAATTTTTGTCTACAGTTTCTTTTTGGGAATTTGTTTTATCTCCAATCAATTCATGCAATGATTCTTGTTTCTTATGACGAGCTCTTTAACGGCCCGTTTGGATTAAATAATTTATGGGAACGGAAGATGAAAGAAAAATTTTTAACATGGGGAATTTGATATGCATAGAAATATGAAGAGTTGGACAGGAAAATTTTTGTTACATTGGGTTAAAATAGTTGTAAAGCATTGGTAAAAATGGTGGTAAGATTGGTAAAAAATAGTAACAAGTGACCATTATTGCCTTTAATAACTATTTTTAAACATATTTTTCAATAATTTATTCAAATATCTTATATTCATTTAAATATAATCTCCATCTTCTAGACCATTTAATGACGTTTTGATATGAGTATCAAAATTTATATATGTCAATCGAATAACAAATGTTATCATTCGAATGAAGTCTTCTCTCATGCATTATTTTTCAAAAGCTCATCCGAATAA
>JANTPZ010083478.1:0-19012 GCA_025593235.1 Vachellia pachyceras | reverse complement strand
TAAATTCCTCGCTAATTAGGCATTTTAGAGAGGAACTTGAAAATCGTCGCTAATTTTTCTCGCTAATTTAGAAAATTAGAGAGGAATTTAATACTCCTTGCTAAATTCCTCGCTAATTGACAATTTTAGAAAGGAATATACAAGTCGTCGCTAATTTTCCTCGCTAATTTGTACATTAGAGAGGAATTGAATATTCCTCACTAAATTCCTCGCTAATTGGGCTATTTAGAGAGGAATTTGAAAGTCGTCGCTAATTTTCCTCGCTAATTTATAATTTTCTAGTAGTGTAAATGTATTCTATCAAAATATATCTTAGATAAATACATTAGGCTAAAATGTATTATCCCAACCATTTTGCAGAGTTGATTAGATTAAGGGCTTGTTTGCCTTCTTTTCTTAAAACCTATGTTTGGTTTCAAAACTTATGTTTTACCTCAAAATCTAGGTTTTGTCCAAAAATTTTTTTCACAAAAGCTATTTTGGTTACAAATTCTGGTTTAAAATATAGGTTTTCTCTTTCATACTTTTTTCCTGATTTCTCTTTCCTTTTTTCTTACATTTTTCTTTCTTTCTCTTTCCTTTTTTCTACTTTTTCCTTATCTCTCTTTCCTCTCTCATACCTCTTCTTTCCTCTCTTTTCTATTTCTTACTTTTCATTCTTTATCTTTCCTCTTTCTTATCAACTTTTTTACCTCGGAATCAGTAAAAGTTAATAACTTTTCAAAATAAATCACTTTTCAAAACCTAAGTTTTACCTTGGAATCTGTAAAATCTATTCTCCAAAATCTAAGTTTTACCTCGAAATTTGTAAAAGCTATTTTTAAAATAGCTTTCAAACAAGTCTTAAATGAACATGGGCATCAAGATTATAGCAAGTGAGTAGGCCACTAGATTGTGAGCAGAGGAAGTGAGTGTACGTGCAATGGAGGGTTGAGTTCACGCCCGTACGAAAAACTGTGATATCGTCCGTACGCATGGCCCTCTTATGGAGGGTCTTTTGATGTCTATTAAAATTAATGATTCTGAGCAACAGTTCAGAGGAAATGGTTAATCACGCTGAACCAAAACTTGAATCTCGCTGTAAAATGTGAACACATTTAATATTTGATAATATTTAAAATATGATTGGTTAAAAAAGAATTAATGATTTTGACTGGGCTCAAATTTATTTAATCTTAATAAAAGTGATCAGAACATTAAGCAGGTGACATTTGCTTATTGGATTTTGCCACGTGCCTGTGCTGCAATCCAACATCATTACATACCTCGTACTGATTCGTTGAAGTGGGTCTTCATCATTGGCTCAAAACAAAAAAAAAACGTGTATCCATTATCAATATTTTTACAACAAAAGTCAACTCCCACCGTGTCATTTTTTTACCAAGAGTTTTCATATAATGGTACAAAAGTATTTTTGAAGAAACCTGGATTTTAAAATATAGAGTATTATGGTTAGCCGTCACTTTTGTTTGTTTTTCAAACAAGTGATTTCTGCGAGGTTAATTTTGTACTGCCAGCCAAGTTCCCCCCTGTTGATGCAATTTATACTTTTTATAAGACTCGAATTTTAATGTTACTCAGCTATGTTTGTAATAAGATTATATAAGTATGGTAACGTAAGTTGAGATAAAACTTATATAACGTATTTACTTTATTAAGAGTAAATCATAGTAAAAAAAATAGTTTTACCATTCATTCAAATATACATGTTGTCTTTGTGGATGCTCAGGTTGATGATTTATTGATTTTTTTTTTGTCAATGTTACTTGAGTTTCTGAGATCAACCATAATTTTAATGACCCTTTTATAGTTTTGAGACCCAGTGTACATTTATGATCAAGTTCACCTGAAGTTTTTGTTTATACAGAATATTCGGCACTGTTTCCTTTAAATTACTTTAAATGCTTAATATTGCATGTTACTCATATGATCTTATTTACAGGTCACCTTTAAAATGTTTTATTAGAATAAAAAATCTTAAATTCCATTAACTCATTATTAAAATTTAACATCTTTCAGCTTTATTTATATTTAATATACACTATATAACTCATGAAAATAAATTCTGAATCCTTATTGTTTTATTCAAGTTTTTCCTCATGATTAGTGTTTGTGCAAATTTTAGTAAATAGTAAATCAATGAAAAGCGGATTTGGCCACCGATAGTGTGAGGATGATAGAAGATGACTACTGCCTATAACATGAGACAGATAAAAGGAGTTTGTATTGATGAAGTGTGTTGAGAGTATAGTAAAGATTGATAGCACATAAGGGAGAGAAAGATTTGAATGCTCGTGTGGCATTCCGGATCTCTACAATGGAGTGTAGAGCGAAAATAAGTACTTGGTCTTTCACCTTGATCGCCCGTCCGTCGTGTACAATGATCCATGTGGGTCTAGGGCTAGTGGTCGTTGGATCTTTAGATTTAACTGCTTGGTCCAACGTTCGGGACATGTGGGCGATAGATTTGAACTCTCGGATAGATTCCATGTGTCCTCTAGGCATATGATCATTGGACCTCTGGATGGACCATTTCTTTGGCTGAGCTGGCACTGGGCTTTGGACTGAACTAGCCTAAAACAGTTTTTTGGGCATCCAACTAACTTCCCTGCTAAAGCTCCTCCATGCATCCTTCATTGTGTATTCGTCTTCCATTTCAGATTGGCTTTCAGATCTGACCTTCTGTCGTTATTGCGACTTTGTTTCCATCTTATCTCGTCCTTCCTGCTCCATCAAATTTCTCATATAGCAGAAGTAACCTCACATAGTTATGGTATTGCAATGTGCAATCTCGTAGCCCACTCTTTTTCCTCCGCCGCAGTGGCCACCGGAGTGCGTTCTAGGTGAATTCAACGATGAACGTGGTAATCAACTCTCACATAGGAGAGAAATCTGTATTCTACATGTGAACCCTTACAATTTACATTTATAAATATTTGAATCAACATTTTTAAACGGTTCTCTAACTGTCTGATGGACTATTTTTAAAAGGGAAAAAAAAAAGTTCAGCAGTGAGATGACTTACAATCTCGGAGTTCTGTAATTCAAATAACGGCAAACACCTTCCTTACAATTCTGAAGTTTAAATTTGTTAGTTTAAACCACTGATAAACACTCTTATGATCCTCTCTCTATGTCAGATATGGACATATATGATGATGTGGGATACTCTCAGCCTCATCACCAACATGGTGCTCGAAGCATTAACACTATTGAAAGGTTTTTCCAGTGTTTGGGCCGTTAACATTGGATTTAGGACATTAGGTATTATGTGGTAACTTGTGATTAATATAAAGTCCAAAGCCCACATTTATTTTTGAAATGGCCCATAAGCCGTGTTGGCGCTTGCGTGCACACAAATCACAATTGTATGTGTTTGAGAACTCCGTTGGGAGAAAGGAGTTCCGTTAGGAGAAATGACTTTACGGATTTCTAGATGGTTTTATGGATTTTAAGATATTTTTACGGATTTTGAATAATTTTGTTCGGCTTTCATGCATCATTGGGAGAAAGAAATTTCCAAACACGCACATTTGTCAGCAAGTTGCACTACCACTTGCATTTCAAGGGTTTTTTATATAATGCATGGAATTCGAAAGATCCAGTCCCGTAAGGCAACTCTCTTATTTTTTTTTTTTGATACAAAAGGCAACTCTCTTATTATATGCTTAGGGCTGGTTGGATTTAAATGGGTAGGCAACTCTCTTATTATATGCTTAGGGCTGGTTGGATTTAAATGGGTGGGCGAATATCTGGAACCATAAGTGAATCAAGATGTGCTGATATCCAGTAGTGTTTTAAATAATTGTTTCTAATAAGATACTTGTATTTAAAAAAAAACCTAACTATCACATTTGACTTATTTTGTCTTAGTACATGTGACTTTTCTCGTATTTGGATATGTATCGAATTTTGTTTCAAAAGTTAAGTGTATGTGACAATTTAATCTAAACTTTGGCGAAAACATTTGACTTATTTTGTCTTGGTACATGTGACTTTTCTCATATGTGGCGAATTTTGTTTCAAAAGTGTATGTGACAATTTAATCTAAACTCGGCGAATCAGTATTTTCAAACCGTTCGGGTGAAATTAATATGATTTGGGAACTTTCATAATTCTAAATGCTTTTGAGTGAAAATTTTTCTGACAAATTTGTATTTAATGCAAATAAAAAATAATGTGCCAGTAATGTATTTAATCAACTAACGATCAAATTCAACTCACATAATGGTAGAGGTAAAATTGCAACAATTTGAATAATTCAGAAATGATGTTGAACCTAAAAACCTTTTAAAGTAATATAACTCTTATATAATAGCTGTGGGACAAAATTCCACCAAATCCCCCTTTTATATTGAATAATCATGAATATGATCATATATATTCTTGTGTATTCAATGATATATTTTTAGAGCTTGTTTGATTTCCCTTTCTGAAACATAAGTTTGGTTACAAAACCTAGGTTTTCTCTCAATAATAACATTTTTCAGAAAAGTTATATTGGATACAAAACCTCGATTTTGAAAAAGCTATTTTTTTGTCAAATCACACCATCCTTCCTGATAAATTTTCTCTATACTACTTTTTCTTTCTTTCTCTTTCCTATTTACATTTTACCTCGGAATTCGTAAAAGCTATTCAAAAAAGATATTCGAACAAGCCCTTGATTAGGGGAAGTAATGGGACCTGTTTATTTTCCAAAGGTAGAGGGTAGCTCGTACCGTCGTTAAACCAATTTTGATGGCAGGTTGCGGGTCAAAACAGGTTGATTGGTATGGGTAACAAATTACCTAATTCAACGGCCTCTCATTTTAGAAAAAAATCTGAAAAAATAGATATAGGTTTGTTTGGGAAGTCTGTTGGGAGAACGATCACAGATTCCGAGGTAAATATGTAAAAGAAATTTTGCCTCGATAAACGTATGAATGTATTTTGAGGAGGTCGCCCGATAGGGATAGAGTGGAGAGCATCATCGATGAAGGTGCTTGAGAAGGACAGAGGTCGAAATGAAGAGGGAGGCACTGCAATTGCTCTGTTGAAGAGCGAGGAGGATAATCATGGTGATTGAGAGAGAGGGATGGAGTGGAGAGCATTGTCAATGGCAATAGAGATGGTGGTCCGGGTAAGGAGAAAGCGTCGAAAGTGGTGAAGATGGAGGAGATGAATGAGCTCTGGTTTTCAAGAAATGGAGGTGAAGATGATGGTGGTGTGGTGGAGACGCCGAAGATCATGAATGGTGAGCGAGGATGACGCTGAAGGCGGAGGAAGAGCAACTGAGGGTGATGATATGATGATCGAGTGAGAGAGATGAGTCCGGTAGAGGTGTCTCTGAAATTGCAACGGAGGCATCCTTCTTTCTGTCTCAAACAAGGTGCAGGAAACAACTAGTTGGTTGAACCGGATAATATTGCAGGTCAAATTAGTGGTTCTGATTGATCAGGAATAAAAAAATTACAAAATAAATCATATCACACATTAACACAATTAAATTATTCAAAATTAAAAAATTTAAAAATTAAGTAGTAAATTTTATTATTAACAAAGTAACAATTATCAAACTAATCATATACTTATAGCTTATTTATTATTCAACATTAATTACAATTTCAAAATATTTATCTTAACAAAATATTAAAATATATATGATAACAAAATATTTTTCTCACAATCATTTAATTTTGGTTTTCACTTTTTATTTCCGATTTATTTTTTCCATCAACAAGACCCATTACATTTTGAATTTTCCTCTTCCATTATTTTTCCCCTCCATAAGACCCATTAAATTTTGAATCTCCCTCCTCTTCCCATCTACTTTTTATTCTCTTTCTTTCACATGGCTTCCTTTTCTTTCCTCCAGGTTGATTGGGCTTCTTCCCTATTTCCCAATATGCTGCATCCTTTTCCCACACAACACACTTTCCTTTACACAACTTCTCTTCTTCTTCCTCCTTCCTTCCTCATGGAAGACTCTAAGGTTGGACGTGAGAGCAGCCACAACGCAATTCTGGGCAAGGAACCAGAAGAGGAGCTGAAGCGTGGTGGCATTGTACACCCCTTTTAGATTTTTTTTAAGTAACTCGGTCATCTCATCAAATCGGCGGGTCCACCGAATTATTATCAGGTTATGATGAGTTGGTTCAAGTTGGACTGAGTCGTCATGATTTGGGTTTAACCCCTAATTCAAATTGGCTTGTTGGTCGAGTCATCGGTTTCCTACTTGACTCGACTGGTCCGAATTGATGAAGCATGGTCTCAAACCTTCTATCACAAAGAAACACCCTTTTCAGATTTTGCCATAGATAAAAATGACGCCACATTTTAACATAGTAAACTGGTAAGCATGGGCACCTTAAGAATGAACGCATACCCCGTATAAGTAACACCTCAACCATTTTATCAACGGCTGGTTGGATCAAGTGGTAAGCGGCTTGTTTAAGCTTAAGCAAGGTCTTGAGTTCGAGCCTTATGTACGTAGCAGCCACTGTTGGGAGACTCACCCACCATGCCAAGTGCGCGACGCGAGTTGGGTCCGGACGTAGTCGGAGCGAAGATCCGGTGGACCGAACGGGTAAAAAAAACACCTCAACCATTTTATACCCTCCCGGTTACTGTCCAAATTGGATCAGTTCAAACGGATTTTTTTTGGCGGGTGGCGGGTGGGTTGATTGGTAGTGGATTATTTGCTCACCCCTAATTATAATTGATTTTTTTCTCCTTGATCAATTCGTGGCCACGTGATTAAAACCTCATCTTGTAGGAGTAGCAGCAGGTCCAGAAAAAAAAAAGGACTTTTTCTTCATATAATTGATATTGAATTTTTTTTTTAAAATCAAAGTCCCGCGTATGAATCATGCGACATGGTTTGGTGAAGAGCATACATATTCTAAGCAACTGAAAAAAAATAATCAGTGGCACACAAAATAAATATAAAAATAAATTTCACTACTAGTGTAATCATATATACAGTTACTATTCAGACATAAAATGGCATATTAATTATATATGTGTAATGTAGACAACTTCTCTTTTTCACATTTATATCTGCTTGCGTCCCAAAGTGGCATGCATGCTGCCTGCGTTTACAAGTCGCGCAGGGCTTCATGCTGTTGTGTTTTCTGGATCAACTGGTTAATATCTTAATCGGGAAAATCTACCCCATGAAAGATATGAAATAACAAAAATTTCTCTAAAATATAAATATTTATTAAAGAGTCCCTCAAAACCTCAGTATAATTTATTGTTCATGTGGATTGTGTCTTTGATGAAAACCGTTACCCTGTTATAACTGAGGGCACAATAGTGTTTGTACATCAACTTCATATTTCAATTAGGTCCAAAGGGACTACTCTGTAAGAGATCTAGATTCTAATAACTTTTTTGTTATTGATTGCCTTTCGTGAGACTCAGATGCAATTTCCCCTATCTTAATCCGCCAATTTGAATAAATTATTTAACTATTAAACCAAAATTTTTTAACATGATCACAGCCATCAATAGAACACTATAAAACCCAAATTTGATATGTTGGTAAAATATTTGCCTCAAAAACTCCCTAATTAAATCATTTTTAACTAATTCACATTTACCACTAAAAATAATTAAAATCATTAAATTCGATATGAAATTCAAGTGACTTTCAATACTTCTTTTAAGCTTTTTTCTAAGTAATAACTATTCAAATCATGTAAAAAAGCACTAGATAACTGTTAAAATAGTGAAATGCAATGGATATGTAACGGATGTAATTTTTTTTCCTAAAAATATTATTATTTTGTGTTGAATATAAGTGAGAGAGAATTGATGGGATAAACAATGAGAGAGAATGAACGGAAAAACACATTAATTTTTTAGACAAAAAAATTATTGCATACACGGAGGATCAAGCATCAGACAAAATATTAGTTATAAATAAGGATGAATGAATGAAGTATAATTTTTCAAACCATACCAAAATTTTCGGTAATATTCAAGCATATATTTAACAGACATGTGCAATAGAGAACCGACTAGATAGGATGCTCATCAAAGTGATGAGCTCTTCCAATCAATTAAATTTGGATCATCCATATTTGATTTTTAAGTGGTCTAGATCTTTTTTTAAACTGCCAATTTTTTATAAAAGAATCATTATTTGAAGATATGATAGCTAGGAAATAAATTTTATTTTAAAAGTTATACTATTAAAATGAGTTTTTTATAAAAATAAAAAAAATATGGATTATATAAATCAAATCTGAATAAACTATATTTGATGGACTAACGGAATTCAATTGAGCAGGGGACCGGTATACTGGGGGCCCGGATATTAATAACAGGAGGCTGCCCAACCCCTACCAAAAACGTAACGTCACAACATTAAAAAACTCCTTGGATGATCATGTCCATACATTGTGGCTGCCCTGTTTCTATATATGGAGGCGCGCCACCATGCTTGTTTCAGCCATGGATGAGACGTTTGTTTCTGAAGCCCATGGGTTGGGCGCCACCGCCTCCCGGCATCCACCTCCAGATAGCTCCATCTATTTGGGGGCTTTCGACCTCGACGAGGCTCTTGCCGCGGCCGCAGATTCATGCCGCCGATTTGCCCTGTCTCACAGCTTCGTGGCGACATTGCCGGCGGTGCAACACATGGACGCCGATGCTGTTTGCTCGGTTTGCATGGAAGGCTTTGTCGACTCTGATGACGACGGAGGCAACAAACAAATACCGTGCGGCCACGTGTACCACGCCGGCTGCATCACCGCCTGGATCTACCGCTCCAACTCTTGCCCCCTCTGCCGTTCTCGCATCTCCCTCCTCTCTCATTAATTCCTACCCTACCCACACTTTTCAATCCATATGTAGATATGTATATCAGTATATTTGTTGTGTGCAGTGTAATATAGGGGGTCCTCAGGCTGAAAGTCTCATTAAGGAGTTCTGGGATGCTAATCGGTGGCTTGTGGCTGAGGCGTGTCTGAATGTGGCTGAGCTGTGGCAGTTATATTATTGTCAGGGATTCCCAATGGTGGCTAACAGATGGTGTTACAAAAATTGTCAGCACTCACTCTGTTCTTATGGCGGAGAGTACGACGCTGCCTGAGGCAATGAGGTACTGGGTTCCTGAGAAGCTAACTTAGATTCTAGGTAATGTGGTCTTTGATTCTAGGTAGTTTTATTCCTAGTAGTCTGGAAGTTGATGCGGGGTGTGTTTGTTTTTTTATAATAAATTATGAGTATTCACCATCGGTACCAGGGATTAATTTTTCTTTGGGTTTGGTTGTTGTTTTGGTGGGGTTAGTATTGGTTTTTTTTGTTCTGCGTTGGTTTATATGTATGGAGTTGATGTCTTAGTTTTTCTAGCAATAAAGGGTAAGATAATAAGGGCACATGAACAGAACATGATGGGGCTCGTTATTCTGGTTACCTCTGCCCAATCACATTACAGGGAGTGGATGTTAGAAAATGATGTTTGGGCAAGCATAAGCATATGGGCCTCTCAAACAAAATCGCCAAAAGCAACTTTTTAAATATACATTTTTTTAAAAAGATGTTAAGCAACAGGTTCAACTCCTATAAGGAGGTGAGTTCGATTCCTTCTGCCGTTGTGAGGACTCCTTTGATAGGCGATCCCGTAAATTCCTTATAAGTGCTCAAAGAGTCCTGGGGTCATGCCCTGACTTTGATGATGATCGGTGTCAAAAAAAAAAAATAAAGATGTTAGAGAGAGTGTGTAGAAAAAAGATGATGAGCCCGTTTGGGAATTCGGTAGAAAAGTACTTTTACGCAAGTCGAGGTAAATATATGGAGAGAATTATCTTATTTTGAAGAAAAACGCTATTGAACGTGCGTTTGACTTTTGGAGACTTGTTTGGCGGGTGTTTTCAAAAGTCAAATGCACGTTCAACAGTTTTTTTTGCAAAACGAAATAATTTCCTTCATATATTTACCTCAACTTACATAAAAGTAATTTTTTATCGCATTGCTAAATTGATACGTCATTCCAAACAAGCGGACAGAGAATTGATAGGAAAAAAACGAGGGAAATGTACAATTAATTTATTTAAGGTAAAAATGGGAAAAAGCGGATTAGATCCATGTGCTGCGTTTGATCGCATTAGAAGGAATATAATAAACAGGACTAGCGAGTAGCCTGTAATATTTACTTTTTAAAAAAATATTTCTTTGTTATTCTGAATAAAACAATGGTTAAATTTAAGGCGGAAAAAAAAACCAACAGCGAAATAGTGATCGCTCCGCAGGTCTTCGGGCACCCAGAACCCCAAATCCCTAGTCCCCAATCGCGAGGACGGCGTCGGCCTCTCCCTCCTTTCCTGTAAGCAGGGGTAACGCTCACTTCTCACTCAATCAATCAAGCAGCAGCAAGTTCGACCTGTTGGAATTCATGAAGTCTACGTATCAGGTTCAGAAGCTGTCCCGTGGGATCTTTGTTTTTGGCAATCTTGGGCTTCGATTTCTATGGCATTTTGTACACATATTCGTCAGCATATGGTATTCCATATTATCTGTGTGTAATGCGTGTGAAAGCTGCTTGATCTCTTCGGGAGTATCGAAAGGCTTCAAATCTTGTAATTCTGAAAAGCTTCATTGCCTTGCCATCGTGATAGAAAGTGATGAGGCTCATCAGACCTCAAAAGTTGTTGAGCTCTTGCAGTGTTTGGATTCTATTGGTGTGAAGAACGTATGCCTCTATGACAGGATTGGAGTGCTCAAGAAATCTAAGGAAGCGATTATGCAGCAACTGAAGATTGAGGAGGCTAATGAAGCAGACGTACTCCATGGTCTTAGTCATATGACTATAGAGTTTGCTTCTTTTGCAGATGGGAAGGAGGGGATGGCAAAAGCAGCGAACTGGATTTTTGCTCAAAATTTAAAGCGACATGGCTTGAGTGACACATTTGATCGTCAAAACTTGACAGAAACTCAATTGGATGAGGCTCTGCAAGTTGTTGGTTATGGAGGTCAGGAACCTGAGCTTTTGTTGGTTTATGGACCTGTGAGGTGCCACCTGGGTTTTCCTGCATGGAGGATGAGGTACACGGAGATTGTACACATGGGATCATTGAACTCCATGAGATACGTTTCCTTAGTGAAGGCCATTTATGATTTCACAAAGGTCCGTCAGAACTATGGTAAATGAGATGGGTTTTGATAGTTGTTGAGTAGGCTGGTTATGTAGAATTGTGAGGAAGAACCCTTTGTTCTACCAAACATGTAACACGATGGCAAATAGAATTGCCTTGTTATATTTCTTATTTAGATTTCAAATTTGCTCATGCTGTCGCCTGCATTGTATTGTTACCTTAACGAAAAGGTCTACTTTTTTCTTCTTCCATTTGCAGTTGTGCTAATAATATATAAATCATCACTTTAGGTTTTATTGATTGAACAAAAAGAAGCAGGAAGATTCCATTTAGATTGTGTTAAAAATAAAATGGTGCGAGTGGATAATACTTTTTTTAGGTGAAATGGGAGACCCAACCTACCCGGTATTCGACCCTTTGGGTCGACTAATCCGGGGGCAGGGAACAGTTCTGGATTTTTTAGGCTCCAGTCCCCTTCTAAAAATCCTGCTGGGGATCGAACTCTGTTCGCCCTACCAAACTCAACCCCAATCGCCACTGAGTCAGAATGACTTTGGTTGGATAATACTTTTTTAACATAGCAATATTATTAGATATGTATCAGCCAAAAAGACATGGATCAATAATTGGATTCCATTTATTGAGTATTAAAAAAAATTAAGTGCATGTGGAAAATGCTTCAAGAGCATGCTGATCTATATTAATTGTTGCAAAACGATCGCATGTGAAAAAAAAAAAAAGAATTCAACTGCATGTTGAGAATCAGAAACCCTGGGTAAGGTTGACATGATAAAGGCCATTGTACGTAATCCTTCTAATCTTTTTATAAGTAACAATTCCTTAAATTAAAAGTAATAAATGTATAAGAGATAAACTTGTTTCACATGTGCCTTTATTTATGAAGATGAAGAAGGAGAGATAGAATAAATGGGGAAAAAAATAAGAAAGGAGTACAATTAATTAATTGAGTGTAAAAATAGAAAAATACAACAAACTAAAATTGTTTATATATAGAATTAGGGAAAACGTTTATAAATAAGATCGGTAGCTTTGTTTCAATTTTATACAAGCATATATACCAAGCCGAGAAAATACATAGTGCTGACACGAGAGCATAAAGAAAATGGAAATTCAACTCTGACACCAATTAGCACAGCTCTGAACCAATTAATCTAGTTCTAATACAAGGGGAAAGGTGAAAGTAGTCAAAGCAAGAAGTAACTTTGGTCAACAAGCTTTCTCAAGCAATTTTCAAGACCAGTTTTATTATTAATTGGCATTACATGGCACACTATAAGTTTTCGTAATGAAAAGCATACAATGACTCGTTCTTGCATATGCTGCATAAAAGGCACGTTATTCTACAGGTCGCACGCAGAAATCTTTATTTAAGCCGAGACTTCAACATGTTCGGGTCCATCTTTCAGCGATAGTTGCGGTAGACAGGAGTATACATGCAGCTTTCAGCGTGCTTCACAAGATTTTCAGGACGAGGGAGACGTGTAGCCAACCCTACAATCATAGTACAACCGTAGTTCAATGATTGTTTGAGTGGTAAGGAAATATTATGTTCACAGGACACACAGAGTGCTAGCATGAAATGTATTGATAAGAGTTCAAGACAATGGGAGACCCACACCTAGTTCATATGCCTTGGCAGCAACATTAGCAGCTATATTCGCTGAGATCTTTCTGATGTCCGAGAATGGTGGGTATATCAATCCCTTTTTGTAGTTCTCCTCCGTCACTTGTTTGGCTAGGGTTTCCGCTGTGCAGGACATAGAAACCATGTTCCATTGAGCATTTATTTATTATTCTTACAACCACAAGTGACTATTGTGGATTTCTTCTTTTTTAGAAAGACATTTAATGTGGAAAAATGAAGATGCAGTGGGCTCATGAAGAGGATAGAAAGAACACAATTTAATGCATGTAGAAGGCATCTTATGCTATTTGTCATCATCCACTTACAGGCTGCTAGAAGCATATCATCATGCACACGAATTGCCCCAGAGATTACCAAGCCCAAGCCAAAGCCTGGGAAAATGTAAGCATTGTTTGCCTGGTTTGATAAGAAAGGAAAGAATATGATTCTTAGCTGTTGAACCGGTTAAGGGAGGATCATATGAAATGAGTTAAAGGAGTTTGTTTGACCTGGCCAGAGCTATAGACTTTGCCTTTGTATTCAACAGGATCAAAGGGACTCCCACTAGCAAAAATTGCCCGACCCTTTTTCATGGAAACAAACATTTAAAGTTAAGACTCTCGTTATCACAATAACTTGAGTATCAAACATAATTTCATTTGCACCAAATGCCGGACTTATGTGGAGGCAAATATGGTTATCAGTTACTGTTATCTCACCTCACTCCACTGGTATGCTTCTTCCGCTGTACACTCGGACTGTGATGTTGGATTAGAGAGAGCCAAAATAAGAGGTTTCTACAGGCCAAGTATCACAGAGATACAATTATTATTGTAGAGATTATATTCAAATAAACACACACAAATAAATAAACGCAAATGCACCACGAGAGAGACAGAGGTATTAACTTCATTGAATGAAGATACAGCCTCAATCACTTCCTTTGTGAAAGTTCTTCCCACTCCTGATGATCCAATCAAAACCGTAGGCTTGATCACCTGAATATGCAATCTCTTTAAGCATCAAGACCATTCTATAGAAGCCTGTTTGAAACTAATAGACAGACAGATTTTGGCACCTTGACAGCTTCTAAAAGGGTGTTAACAGGTTCACGTTCATGAGCCCAAGGCTTCTTGAAATGTTGAAGTGAATTCTTTCTTGAACTAACAATCAAACCCTGAAAGAGATTAAAAAAACGCTCAATTGGAACCAAACAAAACTTAAGTTCACAAGAAAACAAGTAAATAAAAAGGAACAAGTTCCCGATAAATACTATCGAACTCTCTACTACCTTTGAGTCTACGAGCCAAATCTTCTTGCGAGTCTCTTCTATAGGTTTCTTTGTCTGTAGCCAAACAATAAAAGTAAGTGTAAGAAAACACTGATTCTAAGTTAAGCTCACTTGCAACCAACTTCACTTTTTATAAACCATGTATAGGTTTACACCTGCTTTGACATCTCAAGAGCTATTAGCTCTGCAATACCAGTTCCTGCCTGAAATCAAGATAGAAAATAAGTCAGATGAAATAAAAACAAATCAAATACATTAGAATGAGTGAAGTTTTGCACATAAATTTTTTAACGAGTTAAGTAGATACATAAAACGCAAATACAAAGATGTAAGCACGCATGCTTGTGTGAATGTGAAATTCTTTATAGCAAAAAATGGTTTGATCTTTTGTATTATTTTGGTAGTTCCCTTTCACTTTTAACAGGGCAGAAAGGAGCATTGATATTTAAGCTATAAATAAAATAAGGAAAAAAATAATGAGTCTATACTTCTCCAGCACCAAGGAACAGGAATGTATGGTCGGCCAAAGAGCCACCGATGAGCTTCAATGCTGCAACAACCCCAGCAAGAACAACAGATGCAGTGCCCTGATGCAACAATACATCACTAATTAGAACATAATAATCTTCTGAGGATAGATGCCAACTTCTGAAAAACTCAGTACCTGAATATCATCGTTGAAAACAAGATGAGTTGTGCCATATTTTGAAAGCAACTCAAAAGCATTGTGATTTGCAAAATCTTCAAACTGAGGAATTTATTTTTTCCAAACAGTCAGTCCAAGATATGGGTGAAATGCATATAGAATCAAAAACCTCATAGTTCATGCATGAAAGTTATTAACCTGTATAAGAACTTTCTCTCCATAGTTTTGCTTCACAGCAGTCATGAACTCTTCCAGAAGATCACTATATTCCTAAGAAGAAACCACCAAAGTTGCCTCAAATTTATGCAAGTCAAACAATTGAAGATAGTAAAATCATGTCAAAATAAGCTTGAGCTTAGTCATATATGTTGTATAAACCTGTCCAGTTGCCCTCTTTTGTCTAAGTCCAATGTAGAACTCATTGTTCAGCAATTCCTCATTGTTGGTCCCCACATCAATTGTTATAGGTAAACACTAGCCCCAAAAAGGAAAAAGAAATGAAAAATGAAACGAAAGACATTCACAGTATAATGTTTCTAATTTCTGATTCTTGACCTCTACACAACCTAAATACAACGATCTAATGAGGAGAAGAAGCAGGAGATAAGCTGGAAATGCTTACTGCAGAAGGACGAACTCCTCCAAGTGCTGTGTACAGGGACAATTTTCCCACAGGAATTCCCATTCCCTGAAAACACATTCAACATAATTATGCGAAGGCTTGCTCATGTAATCTAACCATGAACGATCGATTTTATATCACTAAAAATATAATAGAATACGATTCCCCTGAAGAAATACCTGGCATCCAAGATCTCCAAGTCCCAAAATTCGCTCACCGTCAGTTACAACTATGACTTGAATACTCCTCTCAGGCCAGTTTTTCAGTACCTCAAGGATCTTCCCCCTGCAAAAATGCTAACAACTCTATAAAACTGAATAAATTCAAATCTTGTCCAAAATTGCAGAACTGGAAACCAGGAACTTATTTATACTTCTCTTTCAAACTTATGTAGAGACCCTGAGGACGCTTGAAGATGCTTCCATATTTCTGGCATGCCTCGCCAACTGTTGGAGTATATACAACTGGGAGCAATTCCTCAACATTATCAATGAGAAGTTTATAAAACAGCCTCTCATTCCTCTCCTGTAGAAGACAATAACACACAATCTTACTCTCTCATATCATCAATTTTAGTTATATTTGTGTGAAGCGCAAGAAGGAAGTCCAAGCTCTGATTTAAGCAGAAGCTATGTCAAGCCGTATCATGTAATAATCATAACGAGTTTATTTGAAAATTCATACCTGAAGCTCCATCATTGCCGTATACTTTTGCAATGGGACCTGATATTGTCGGATGTTGTTCATCAGTTTCTTCTCCTGTGAACAGAAGAAAGTAAAAGGAGAGAATAGGAAATAAGGGTTAGAAAAATATGAAAATATCCCAATAAAAAGTAACACAAAAATGTGTCAAATCTATCATTGAAATGCAAACCTGAAGTTGTTGGGAGCTAACTACGGGAGGGAGAAGTCCACGCAAATAGTGAGCATCTCTCTCTTGCTCAGTGAAAGCAAGCCCTTTGTTGTATTGAGGATCCCTCAACAGAGAGTAACCACTACAACACAAGTCTCACACAAGATCAGACCACAAAGATTTTAAAAATTGGTCAAGAAATTTGAGATGGTAGGAAAAGAATCACAAAAACAAAACGAGTATGGCTGAGAATCTAGGTGGAAATATTTGTTGAGAGAGACTGAATGATCAAGTATACTAGCATATCCATGAAGCTCAAGTGAGCTGAAGAAAGTGTAAACAAAAGGTTTGGGAAGCTGACCTGGCAACTGAGTAAGTCCAGGGGGTGACAAGTTGGTCCTCGGTGGCGCGATCCTCGCCGTAGACATCCTCAACGCCGCCGCCGACGGCGGACCTTGGGCTAAGGTCCAGCACCAACTCTCCATCTCTGATCGCCTTCAGGGTGCTCTCCATCCTTCCAAATTCCTTCCTCTGGTTTCCTTCCAACTGAGCTGTGATCACTCTGATATTTTCCTCCGTGAATTACCAAAACCACCGCGAATTCCGGAGTTGAATGGAATTAAGTGTCCCAGCTTCACAAGAGCTCTGCTTACCTTTTGTATGCACCGCAATGATTTTATTCACAAAGTCAAGGGAGGCCATTGAGCAAGTGGCCATGTCCATTTTCAATTTGTTTAAGAGTGAACCACGTGGCCACGGACACTTAAATATTAAGATACAGCGCACCGGTGAGTTGAAAAATATATACAGCGGACGTCTTTGCCTCGTAGGTAATAAAGTAATGATCTGGGATTGCTTTTTCACTATTCCTCTATGTGATGCGATGATGATCGAAGTCTTGTAGTACTGACTATTGAGAGTTAACTGCCTTTTATGCTGGTAAATCAAGTCGTTGGTTATTGATTATTATTGGAATGAAATGGAGGATAAGATGGCGAGAAGATGGGAGGGTGAGAAAATACGGAAGCTCTTGTTGTCTCAGTTCGGCGGGGGAGGGAGCACGGAGGACAAAGAGTTGGTGGGGCTCTCTCTCTCTCTCTCTCTCGTCCATGTGCTTGATTTGCATGTCATAAAACTCCTCTCACATCCTTACATGAAAATCTGTTGGAATATCTTATGCTGTGTTTGGTAGGTTGGAAATGAGGTGATGGAATTGAAATTGAGGTAGGAAATGACAATTTGTGTTGTTTGGTTTGAGAGAAGTCAGTTCCATGGAACTGAAAATGAGTTCCATAGAAGTGATTTGGGTTCCATCCTAGACCCTTTGGAACTGAGTTCACTTCCATGGAAGTGAAAATATTGGACCATTATGCCCTCATCCTCCATCTCTCCACTCAGCGACGGTGACGACGACTCAGACGAGCGACGACTCAGACGACGAAGACTCAAACGACGACGGCATCGGCTTGGATATGGGTCGATGGAAGCTTCTTCTCCATCTCCGACGACAAATGCATCCCCGACAAATGCATCTCCGTCTTCGTCTCCGAACGCGATGAATGCGACCCCACAACAACGATGAACGCGACCCACAACAGCGACGAACACAATCTCCGAGACAAATGCATCCCCGATGATGGTGACGACGCAATCTCCGGCGACGAACTGGTGGTCGACATCGGTGCTGGTTGTGGGCGGAGGGGTGGAATTTTTTTGTGGGAAGGAGGGAAATTTTTTTGATAAAGGGCATGTTAGTCTTTTCCCACTATAAATATAAATCTTAAATTAAAATAATAGCTCACTTCTTCCAACATACCAAACAAACTTTTAATCTCACTTCCACTTTCATTTCCACTTCCAATTCCACTTCCAATTCCACGTACCAAACGGGGCATTAGAGAGCGTTGAAGGATATTCACTACTACATCACCAGGGAAGAAAAGCAGAGCAAGGTTTATTTATCGTCATCAAGCATCAACCCCTCCCACTCTCCTTCGAAAATGAGGAGCCTCTTGCCCCAGAGAAAGTTGTGTTTTTATTTCACATCATTCAATTTTCATATAAACGTATAATCTTATTCTTTGTTTATCATGTAGGCTTTATTTTTATAAGATCCTAATGTAAGATCTAGTTTATAGCATGACTGTATTTTATATTAAGATTGAATGTAGTATTTATTCTTAAGTTAAGATGTAAAACTATCCATCAATTTTTACCAAAAGTATACCCTACATCATATGCTTTTTGACTATTCAAAATTACCCATATACATTTGTATTGGGAACAAAAATATTAAACCATTAAATATAAATTAATACTGTATGTGTACACACGCAAAACTAGTGTGAGATCCACAAAAAAGGAAATAACATTATGTTTTATTTAACTCTCCTAAGATTTTGTCTTCTATTTTAAATGTTTATGGTATTTTTATACCTCTAAAAAGTATATTATACTAAACATATTTAAGTAAAAAAAAATCATTAACTATATTACACCATAACCCTTTGTTCACCACCGATAAATTACCCCAAAAACAATTAAGAAAATGAAATACATTGAAGTCCACTATTAATCCACCTCACAATCTAATTTTAAGCATATGATTACTGCTCACTGTTGAGGTAATTAATGATAAAGTAGTCTGATGAAGAAAATAGATATCTGAACAATTGAGCTTCAGTGGCTGGCCTGGACAGATTTTTATATGCAGACTCTCAGTCACATGTGATTGGATAAAAACAAAAGGCATGCACATGTTGTTTGAGGCACCAATTCAGAGATTTTAAATTAATTTAGTATTAATCCGATTGAGATAAACATGATCATCTTCAGCCATAATAATATGGATATATCCAAATGCATATTGGC
>JANTPZ010083476.1:0-22342 GCA_025593235.1 Vachellia pachyceras | reverse complement strand
GAATCAGATGCTAAGCTGCTGGTAGACATCATCAATTCTGATTCTAATGATGCTAACAGAGGTTTAATGTTCTCTGAGATCAGGGAACTCATCGATAGGGAGTGGACCGTGATTATTCGGTTTGTGCCTAGGGAGATGAACAAATTGGCTGATGCTCTTGCGAAAGAGGCTATTTCGCATTCCTCTATTTATCTCATGTGCCCTCAGCATCTTCAGGAGGTGTACTTGTATGACATTGAGGTCAATACCCCCACTTAGTGTTCTTATTGTTGTGTTTTGAGCTTCGTGCTCTCTTGTTTGTACCAAAAAAAAAAGTTTAAAGGTTAATCACATAAAAGTTCAATATAAATAAATTCAAAAGTTTTTTCTGGATTACAAGTTTAAAAGTTAATCACATAAAAGTTCAATATAAATAAATTGTCATAGTTCAACATAAAAGTTAAATATATATATATATATAGAGAGAGAGAGAGAGAGAGAACACGCAAAAGCATTTCAATTTCAATATTTCCCTAAATTATATCTGACTTCACAAAAATAACAGTAACTGTACTTAAGCATAATATTTATTTATATATTTACATGCCAAAAAATAGTGAGACGACAAAAAATAATTAAACTATATTGTTTTTTTTTTTGCCCATGTTAACTACTATGACTCCGTTTGGATAGCCCGTTGAGAAAACGGACACAGATTCCGAGGTAGTTTATGTGAGAGGAAAAGTGTCTCGATAAACACATCCGTTGGGAAAAATAGTAAAACAAACGGAGCCTATATCGACTGTAAGAGAATAGTCAAAATATGAAATATGAAAGCTTCAAGGCTATGATCGAGCCATACAAGTACAACATAGCCTTACAACTACTAAACAGAACAAAATCGATGACTTCATGATCTCCAAAATAACCTCTCACATTATAAAGAACCAAGAGAAAACGGGGGGAATATTGAACATCAAAACCTTGAGCAGCTCAACCAACCTAATTTGCATGTTCATTTGCTTCCCTATGATCATGATTTGAATTGAAAGTTTTAGAGAAATGAAGATATATCCTTTTAAAAGTGTATCTTAAACAGGATGCTCTGGATTAACGAGATAGGTGTTGTGGGTCAAAAGATGATGAAATAATGAATCAACTCAAGGTGGATTTACTGTGAATCGTCACACTGCCTGCAGATGCCTGATTCGCAGCACGGTTACTTCCAAAATGCTTGCGATTCGACTCCCTTGCAATTCTAGAACCAAACTACACCGATGTGATATGATTCAAAGAAACAAACATTAATCAATCACCAAGCTGCTGAGAGGAGTGATAAAAGTAAAACTGAGTTTAATAATAACACAACAGCACAATGAAGGATGCAGGAGTACAGTGGCATAATAGTTCATATGCATCTATCCTTTAGCTATGCAGTTTAGTCCCTCATAATTGTATTTTCAATTAGGTCTTTTTCACAGATAAAACTATTATCAATGATGTCATTTTTTTTAATCGGACTAGGATGTGCCTAGAGCAATCTTGCCTGAGATTATAATTATTTTACATATATTGATTGGGAAATACATGTCAAGAGCATTATTGATGATTATCATATTTGTGCATGACTAACTTGAGAAATACACATATAGTGACCAAATTGAGAAGGCAATTCTGAGCCAAATTGAAAAATATTATGTCCGGGACTATCAAGAATCAATATGAAGGGGGAATTGAGTATAAATAGAGAAATGATTCATTTGTGGTAGACCAAAATTGGGCGTGGGGAACTAAACTGAGAGTCTTTATCTTTGAAGGGCTAAATTGATAGAAAAGTTATCTTTCAGGGATTAAATTGAGAGGAATCTGGTCCTTCGGGAACTAAGATTAATCTATCCTCAATAAAAGCTGTCATTTCCAAAACCCAGAAAGCTTCTATAATATTCAAAATATGCAAGGATCAAGAAGCGCAAATAACTTTTCTTCAATTTCTATGACCTAACTTTTAAGATCCAGTTGCTTTATTTTAGCCTGTACAGGAAGTATAGTGAGTTTAAGAGATGCATACCTGGATTGCTCGTTTGGGCAACACTGCCGCTTCATGTAAACCAAGGAATTGTGCGACCTTCCAAAAAAAAAACGTTACCCACAACATTCAAACTTTGATAAAAATTGCTTTAGTTCTATGTCAGATTTAATAGAGCTGATATAATGGAAATTATCTGATATAATTGAAACCAAACTGTAATCTAATATAGTTAAAATGCATGACAGAAAACAAAACGGAAAGTATGAGATATATTAAATATTGCAATGAAATCTACTGTTTTGCATATCCCGGAAACAATTTTAGTGATATATCAATATCACAGGTGTAAGAAGCAAGATATAACATCCTTCATGGGTCCCGGAAGCTATTTTCCATTTAATAGTGTGTGCACGCTCTTGTTACCAACCAGAGATTACGAATTGATGTGAGGTAATAACCAAGATTTTGGGGAGAAAACATGGGCACAGCCAACCTTTATATGGTTTAAGGTCTGTTTGTTCGAGCCTTTTCAATCAAAAATATTACTTCCCTTTTAGAAAAGTATTTTGGGGAGAAAAAGATTTTTAAAAATAATCAAAATTTTAAAAAAAGGAGTATTTCTAATTATTTTGAGAAGCTATTTCAAGAAACTTCTAAAGCACTTTTAAGTAAAAAGTGCCTTTTTATGATTGTAGTCAAACACGAAATAATTTTTAACCAGCAGTATATTCTAGTTCAAAAATCATTCATAATAATTGTAAACCAGGGCAATACTAGATCATCAGAACCCGGCACATAAATGACAAATACCTCTCTTAGAATCTTTTTATCACCAATTCCACTTGGTTGATCAAGGTTGGTGACCTCCCACAAAGGAATATCAAGCAAAATCCTTATGACATGCTCGTCCAAAAAAGGAAATCTAGCCTACAATGTTAGAAGGAAAAACGTTTATTTTGTAACTAGCAGGTTATCTGAGCCAAAACGAAAACTGATATTTGTCCTATTATATTCACCTTACCTCCTTTCCGTTATCGGCAATACATCTATCATCTCTCCCTAAATTTCTTTTCCAAATTCTCTGCATGTCCAGTTTCATTTCCTTATTAAGCTCCAGCCAACTGAGAAGGGCACATTGAACAATCAGAATGCATTGAAAAACCAATCGACCTGGATAGTTTGCCAGCTTGAAACTATCCAGTAAACACTTAATATTTTCCATAGCGTTCCCTGCTTTAAACAAACATGTCTAACACTATCAAAATGAAATAAAAGGTCAATCTCCCATACCGATAACCAATGCATTAATTAGTTGTAGGTATGTACAATACACTGATATGAATAGTTCTTGAAAGCTCAAACTAATTACATCATTCAATTTACTGTATAAAGCTTTTAATAATTTGATCCCTGACTTTCTTTCCTGCAGATAGTTCCACCACCCAAACGATCATATGATCCATGCTGACTTATACCATAAAAGAGAATCAAAACGTAGGTAGGGCAAAGAAATTGCCATGATAAAGCATGATTTTCCATTACATATTAATACCTTCCTTGTCTATAACTTGTTCTATGTCTACCATAACCAGCACACTGCTCATCAGCACCAGAACCAACAAGTACAATCCTTGCGTTGGACTTGTATTTAACACGTGCAAGATTACCATCATTGCCATCACTATTTCCATCAGACACCCATCCATCACCACGAGCAGCAAGCCATAAGGCAATTCCTATATTTAAGTCCTGTAAGGATAAGAGCAAACAACTAATGCATGATCAAATCAGAAATAGGAGTTCTCCATCTAACGTAAAATTCACATTGAGAATTTTAAAACGACCAACTTTTCCTCTTTCAATTTTATAATTTTCTGAAGAACCATATCAACTTAAAAGGGTCTGAAGAAAAACTTAAGTTCACATCAATTCAAATAATTTTGAGAAAAGAACAAAAGTAAAAGCATCTTGGATTTCATTTTTATTATGCTAAATAGCCCGTCTGCATTATTAATTAAATGTACCATGTAAGTATTTGCAGGTTCTATGAGTGCCATAACATGACTTGTTTCAAAAGCCAAGTCAGATAATTTGGCATCGACCTCCACGAGCCTCCACCTGCCCTCCCAACATAGTTGTAACTAAACATTAGAGACATCAAAAAATTTGAAACAAAAAATTACAATGAAACATATTTAACATGTCGGCATATTATACATGACACCAGTAACCATAATAAAACAAAGCAAGGTGCACTTTGTAAGTTGCATGAAGTCATGAACTCACAAAAAAAAACGTCTTTGATCCTTTATTATCCTTGACAATTAACAGTCAAGCCTAATGTACTGAAGCCAAGCTTCATGGAAGCAAAAACTTATAAAATGAAGCATGGAGTTCAATTTAGGAGAGAAATAAAAATCATATGACACCCAAGGCTGTATCACACAGAAATATGAATCCATAATATGTTGATTACCTTAAATTAGTTTGTGAATAGCAAAAAGTTAATACGAAATTATACTAATGAATCAGGATAGTTTACGAAACTAAAACAAAGAACAATCGTCCCCTCTTCTGGTGTGTAACTGTTTATTGGATATATTTTGAAGGTTAAAAATTTCTTTATGTAAATGCAACATCATACTTAGGAGTTTCAATTATACTCTTCAATATTATTTACACAATAAACAATTTTTTTTACTTGTCTTCTGCAATAAGATCACTATCACTTGATTTCAATTCAGCTGGATCTTACTTTTATCTTGTTTCAAATGGAAAATATCTAAATATAGTTTCATCATTACTTTGTTCCCACCTCAGCATGTTAAAATTTAAATAATGCAATGTCACTCTGAACCTCGCAATTGCATCTGTAAAATTTCAGACCTACATACCTGAATTGATTTCAACAGATGGTGGGGTTTGTCAAATATTCATTCAATATGTAGCATTCAATGTTGAAGGAATTTTGTAAAATTTGCCTTTATTTATAATTAAATTGTGGAACTCATTTTAATTACAAAATAAATTTTCCACTAATCAATGCAGTACAGAACATGCCTTTAGCACCACTTCTGAACTCAGAAAAGAAAAAGGCCTTTTGTTTTTCCTATTCCATGGAATAAGATGAGAAATCCTGCATTTCCTGGACTCCTTTATTTTATAAAATCGTTCATCCAAAATAACAAGTAGAACTTAATATTTCAGAATAACTTTTAAACCCCTTGATATAAATACATGCATAGGAGGCTCAAAGTTATGCATAGACCTTGGTATAAACAAGTAGCAGCAGCCAACATTTACATTCCAGCAAAAGTTCTTTTCCCGTAAGACAAATAAAAAAAACACAGAAAACAGATCAATGGAAAACATGTTGCAAATTGCAATCACATACCTTCTGGAAGGTGCAACTCTTTTTAGTTCTTTAAAACCAGCCTTGGCAGATAATCTATCGGGAGCAGACTGGCCATCAAAGCTCACATTAAGTAGATCAATTTCATCTGCCCATACAAACAGGAATTGATGATCAGCTATGCTGAAGCTTCCTAACGATGAATTCTGCCAACCATTTTAACCAACTTCATTTGTCTTAACACCAAAAAAGGACTTAACAAAAAGGGAGCTGAAGTAGCAACACTCACAGCAGGGATCTACACATTGATCCAATAATGCTGCAAGTATCATGGAATCCAGGCCACCAGAAAACAGAACAGCCACAGGAACATAACCTTCTTGCCTAACATCAGAGACTGTTGCCTATGCAATCAAAGCCATAGAGTTCTATCAGAAATATAAATAATATTAAACAAATAAAAAAGGACAGATCGTGCACAAATTCTAAGATATCAATATTAGCAAGATCCAAAAGTACAAGGTCCTTTCTTATCTACAAATGAATCAAGAAGGTATCAAGAAGAAAACAGATATGCCAATCCTAGCAAAAGTCCAAAACAGAAACCTTTTTTGTCCCATTGAATAACAGTTTATTGCAATTTTTTCTAGCTTGTTAGCAAAGAACGTGGATTAACCCTATTGTTTATCAGCTACAACTGCCGGTTAACAGCCACCGGAAAAGCTCATAGATTATGAACTAAAATGTTTCAGTGGCATAAGCTATCCAACCAGATGCAACCCTCTATCACAAAACCCAAGACATAATATCTCAGCTTAAGTACACCAACAGCCCAAAAAATTAAAGGCAAGCAAATTATGAGGAGAATTTAGGGATCCATTTTGGACGAAATGATCACAGTTACGATATCTTATCAACTACACACAACTACAACATTTGTAATTCAATTCACTAAGATTCCAGACCTGATAGATAGTATACAATGAAGTGCGCCGAAACACAGATTCCTTTAAAGCCTTTAGCAGAGAATGAGCTGGCAATGAAATTGAGAACTGAAATAAGCCTGCTCAAAAAGAAAAAAAATGAAGACCTGTCACAGTCTAATAAAACTTGAAAGCAAAAGCTACAGCCTTAATCAAAGTTCTGCATATTACAAAGTAACAATGAAAGTTTCAAATGGGTGAATGCAACATTCTGGCACTAGTATAAGATAATTACCTGTTTCACAAGGAGCTTCCTCGAACAGAGTTGAATGCACGTTGTGTTGCTTCCTAGAAGACTTATATTGGGATGCATGAAGGTCTTCAGGCTTTGGTTCAATAGAAGTTCTTTCCCATTTGATAAGTTTCTTTAGAATTGAGTTCGTATATTCATGTCTTCTGAGTTCACCAATCAGCCCTTGATTAGAAGTTGATACCTCAAAATGTATGCCGTATATTCCACATGGTAGCTCTTCCCAGTAACTGAGATAGCCTATTCCATTTGACACTTCATGGTTTATTTTACTTAATAATTTCAATAATAGCAAGCTTTATTTAAAAAAAAAAATTCAAATAGTGTCAACCAACAACAAACACTAATAATACTTAAAGGACAAAAACAACATTATCAGAAACACAAATCTGAAATGAGAGAAAAAACGTTAAACTTATAGTTCAAATATCAAGAGAGAAAAACTTGAAAGGTTATATACCAGAAGCCTTCTCAATAGGTGAAAGAGGAGATACAGAAGAAAGCATAAAGGTTGGGTCATCTTCTGTGGGCCAATGAACAAGGAGGCTCCGCCTGCCAAATGCATCTCGGCCAAACCAAAGGGTTCTTGAGCTATCCTACAAATGGCAAAGGAAGCACAACTTCTAACACTATAGTGGAAACGAAAATGATGCTACATTTATCTCGACATATAGAAACTTACCACTCAGAGTTACCTGCCAGTAGATGATAGCCCATGGTCCTTCAATCATAGAAAGAAGATCGGGAATAGAATCACATGAGCGGCACTTTCCCAGTGCTTGCATGAGAAATTCCGTGTCGTTGCAATCACTTGCAATATGGATTCCTCCAAAAATTTCGCCTGAAAAACATAACAATAAAAAGGAATCTCAAAAATTCCAATATAAGCACATGTAGCAATAACATTAAACTAAAATGAGTAATACATGCAAAATGATACAAACAGGCATATGACTTATTCAAGACCTGGACATACATCCAGGTTCAAGGAATTACAAATTTTAAGCTCCATGAAAACATATTGTTGAGTTGTACAATGACTTCAGATTGGAAAGAAATATTTCAATTTCCATGCTCACTGATACTTTGCCTATTCAATCAAGTCATCACTTAGCATGTCATATATGAAATATGCCCATCCTTCAAGACAGTGGACACTGTAACGCAAATAATACTTCCTGATTCTCAAGCCATAACATTTCTTCTACACTAGAAAAAAATGAAAAGGATGTCAATTAAGCAAAAAAAAAAAAACTGCAGAGAAAAAACAGAGGACCATTGTATACATGTATGTTTCCATACGAATCCACCAAAGGTTGAACAAGGGGATTTATTCCCCTGAGTTGCAAGGTTGCACCAATGACATGCAGTTCTGCAGCAGGACCTTGGACAGCACTGTATCGCAACGAGCTAGACAGTCCGTTATCCAAGGACACACAATCACATTCATTTCCAGACTTTACTATATGCAACTTCTCAACGTCCACTCCCAATTCCAATGCCTCGTCATCTTCAATGAAGGATGAGATGTTTTTTTGACCCGAGACGTTGAATTCAGGATGCAGTTTCTTGCTACCTAAGGTATCAGGACCCCTTCTGCGTAGAGCTGCTTTAAGATCATCAACAGAGAACACCAACTGAAGCAAAGCACCAGAATGAGAACCAACAAATGGAAAGAAGAATAACAAAATAAATATTTAAGTTCGTACAAAAGCATAATTCTGCAAGTACGTCAAACAAGACACCCTCTAAATTCAAGATTGAACAATGCACAAATCCTGCCCAACGTGAACTTACATCTTCGGTTTTGCGTGGTGGGCATGTCGAATCCAAGAACAAACATGAAATGTCAATCCGAACGCCGGAGACAATCAGAGCAATACCACACATCTCCTGCTTATTTGCTTCTACTAGCACTGCAACTGCAACTGCAACTGCAACGAACGCGCCTGACTCTCCGAGGACTGACTGGGATTCTTCAAGGGTTTTACTTCAGTTTTTTGTCCCTTTATAACTCTCGACTTCAGTGTTTAAGAATACTTTCTCAGAGCCAATTGTATTTACTTATATCAAGGCCGATCACTCTCCATGCGTTCGCTTCGTAAGCGAAAGGTCGCGAGTTCGATCTTTGCAGCGAGCTATTTGTCTGTTTGACCGCCCCTCCAAACGCGGCCCTGCTCTTTGATTGCAAAATAAACATTTCAACAAAAAAAAATACTTCGAAACAGTATTTAAAACATTTTTATTTAATCTTAAATTAGTTTATTTTAAATGATTTTATGGAACTACAGTTAAATATGTTAGATAAGTTTTATCTTCGTTTACGTGAAAGTGTTTTTGATGAGAGTTTAAAGTAACTTTTTTAAATTGTTTTACACAATTCTATATACTTGAGAGGAATTTTATCTTAATTTACGGATAATACTCATAGATCTATTCTGGTACACGGTTATTGGATATCTTTTGGTAGAGAAGAAGCAAGGTAGAAGAAATTTAAAACAGTGTTTGACTCAGAGTTTGACCAAAATAACTTCCGGCTAGAAGGAGCTTCAACCAAAAGTGTTTGGCCAACAGTTTGGCCAAAATACCTTCCAGCTGGAAGCAGATCTCACCTAATGTTGCCAATTCCAAATATCCACAATGTGTGAACGACAGTTACGTAATTGGTATTGGGTTTAGATGCAAACTTCAAATTTTTGAATTTTCAGATTGTTTGACTATTTTTTATACAATAGAGATTAAAAGAAAACTATAGAACCCTAAAATGTACTGATAAGAGAGGATCTTACAAAGGCAAAAACTGCATGAGTGACAATGCTTTCTTTGTCAGCAAGTCGGCTATGCGTTTTGCTCCCATTGACAGTGGTGTATCTCAATCATACATTCTCTATTGGACATGATTATTTCAATAAATCAAACCCATCAAAAACTGTTAGCGTAGGATTTGATCAAGAGGGGATGAATTGGTCAGATAAAAATTTAAAATTTTAATCACAGAAATAAGAACAAAATCACCGAGAAAGAAGAAGGAGAATGAACACGGAGATTTATCCTGATCCAGTCCTCTTGATCTACGTCCAATCCTCAGAGCACCTTTTATATTTCCAAATCCGTTATCCAACAATATTCAAGGCTCAACAACCTTTACAGCGGAGATTTCACACTCCCCCTTACAATATGCAATAAAATAGAGTCTCACGCTCTCTGTTTTCTGACAAAATCTCAACCCAAAAAATTCAAGGTCCCAACCTTGAATATCTTACAGATTTATAATGGATTTGAACAATGTAAACTCTATTGGAAGAGTAGATAATAAATCACTGAAGCACAATAAGTATATTGAATAGTTTATACATAATGTAATAAATATCGTAGAATAATTGCAGCGCTCGTCTCTCGTGTCTTTGTAATGAATGCTTGGTCCTTTTATAGATGAGGAGTAATGAAGTTGATGTTAGAGAGATTTTAATGTCCGTTACTCTCATCAACTACCTCTTCAGCTTCGCCATTAATGTTGCATTAAATGCAACTCAGGAATGTAGATGACTATAGTAGATTCATGCAATCTGTCTGCAAAAGGTGGGGACAGCTTATTTCTCTTTCTATGATTCAATATTTCTGCATTTATGAAGACATGTGAGATTCAAACTTATTAAACATAAATAAGGAAAGTTGCAGAGATTAGGTAAAAGCTGTCAGAGAAAAATAACCGTTGATGAAATCAATACTTGAGTTTCGTTTCTTAATACTCGAGTGATGACCAAAGTAAACAAGTTTATTTTGATTTTCATAAAGTAGTATTCAAGTGTTTAGGAAAATACTTGAAGTAAAATCATTTGAAGTAGTACAATACTCGAGTGTTTAGATTGTAATACTCGATTGATGTCAATTCTTTCACCATTACTCGAGTGTTCAGATAGAAGTGTTGTGTTTGTTTAAAAAAGAAGGCCCAATACTCGAGTATTGAAAAACCAATACTCGAGTGTTGACAACACTTTCATTATATACTCGAGTGTTCTGCTTCAAGTGTTGAGCCATGTTTGAAAAAATACCTCGATACTTGAGTGTTGTAAACTAATATTCGAGTGTTGACAATATTTTTATCACAACTCGAGTACACTGCTTTAAGTGAGCTTCTGAAGTTTGAAAAAACAACCCAATACTCGAGTGTTGTAAAATCAATACTCAAGTGTTGCCAATACTGCCATTTGTAACTCGAGTATTCTGCTTCAAGTATTGAGTAGAGTTTTGAAAATAAGGCTTGATACTCGAGTATTACAACACAATACTCGAGTGTTGTTAACACTTCAATATCAATACTCGAGTTTCATATAAAAGTAAATATTTTAAGTACTAATACTCGAGTGTTTCAAAAAATCACTCAAGTGATGATAATACTTCAACCTTATACTCGAGTTTTCACGGAGAATATTGAGACATAGAATTACTTTAACTTACAGTACTCGAGTATCTACATTCACTACTCGAGTATTCTCAACAATTTCAACAATCACTCGAGTGTTGTATGAAAGCATTGATTTTTCATCCATGAAAAGACTCAATACTCGAGTTTCAAAATAAAATACTCAATTATTCTTAATACTTGCATACAAACTCGATTACTAAGAAACATAACTCGAGTGTTCCATCATAAACACTTAATTAACAACAACCTAAGCTTCATAATTCCTAAAATCATTTTGTTATTATCAAAATACGTCATCAACAAAAAACATGTTGGTTACTAACACTTTTCCCTGATTCACATCCTCCCAACAAAACAAGTTGTTCCAACAAGTTTATTCTTTTGAAATATTCACTTACTCAAATGGCTATGCTAGTGATGAAAATTTAGCTTGAACGGATTGGTCACAATGGTGTATATAATTAAGCTAATGTCATGTCATTCCATTAAAGATAGTACCCATTGGGAATGTAGTAGAAAAATACTTTTACGCAAGTCGAGATAAATATGTGGAGGAGATTATCTCGTTTTACGGAAAAACACTGTTAAACGTGCTTTTGGGGAGTAAATAAGCTTTTCCAAATAAGCACATTTTTTATGATCATGTTGAGCCAACCAAAAGCTACTTTTGGGAATGAAGGGGTGTACGGTCATGGGTGGACCTACGTTGATCCAAGTGGGTTCAACTGTACCTCTTGACTTTCAGAAAATTAGGTATATAATAGTACTATGTGATTTATTTTGCTCCTACTCATTTGTTAATTTTACGCCCACTAAATTTTTTCTCAAAGTCTTCTAAAAAATATATTATGAATAAGTCCTACTTACCTTGAACCTGCTATTAAAAAAATAGTCTGCACCCCAAGATCAAAGCTGCTTCTGGGAGCGTTGGGCTAGGGCGTTTTTTTGGTCTATGGGATAAACAGATGTGAGAGTGATAAGAAAGCGAGAGAGATAAGAGATTTACATGTTTATAGTGTGTGTTTGGGAACTCCGTTGAGAGAAATAAGTTTACGGATTTTTAGATGGTTTTACGGATTTCAAGATGATTTTACAGATTTCGAGATGGTTTTTACAGATTTTGAAATAGTTTTGTTTTGGCTTGCGTGCATCATTTGTGGAACGGAGTTTTCAAACAGGCACAGCATTTCACTGTAATGCATGCGAGAAAGATAATTATTTACACTGTATAATTTTTATTTTCATGTAGGCTTACCTCATGTGTCTATATGAGGTCGATTTAAATAAGCAAAAATTGAGGTGAAGTCCATTTTACTCATTACGTCAAGTTTTCCAAGTATATATTTTCATGTTGTCATTTAAATATAAACTTATATAGAAAAATAGGATATATGACCGTATATTTTTAAATCATTTTTTAGTGCATGAGAGAGTGATTGGGCTCTTCAAACGCACGTTTAGCAATTTTTTTTGCAAATTAAGATAATCTCATTAACATATTTACCTCGTAAACCATAAAAGCATTTTTCTATCGCTTTCTCAAACAGGCTTTAAAACATATTTATCAAATATTTATTCAAATAATTTTCCTTTTTCACAAAAAAGTTACCTTTGATACTTATCATTCAAACATAAATTATACCATGGGCTTGTTTGGCAACTCCCCACTTATACCCATAAGTACGTTCAATAGTGTTTTTTCGCAAAATGAGATAATCTCCTCCACATATTTGCCTCGACTTATGTGAATAAGCCCATAAGTACTTCTCCACCGCTTTGCCAAACGGACCCCATGTCTTCTAACTTCTACCAAAACTTCATTTACAAAAGCCATTTTATTAAAAAATTACGTTTGTAACCGCTTATCCAAATGTGTCCTTTTTAATTGATTTTGGCATTTTGCCAAGCTAGGGTAAAAAATATTTAGTGAGTGTTTAGATTAACTTATTTTAAGTGATTTTATGAAGTTTCAGGTAGATATGTATAAGGAGTTTTATTTTGACTTACGTGAAAGTGTTTTTAAGTGATTTTAGAATCTCTTCTTTTCTCTATTGTCCTCTTACCTTCCTTTTCTTGATGCCCTGTTAGGTAGCATCGAGCTAGGTCTTTAGAAGTGGAATTGGGGTTAGAAGTGAAAATCTAATCTATTCATTTTGCTTCTATGGAAGTGGGCTCTATGACTGATCCATGGAACTAAGATGAGTTCCATTAAGTGATATTTTATGACTATTATACCCTTATATATTTTATTAATTGGTTGACTTTACCCTTCTATATGTTAGTCCCCTTCATCCTCCACAACCCACCAGAGACAGGCAGACAACCTCCCTCTCGCTCTCCTACGGCAACAATAATGTACAATACGGGGAGATGATGAGCGATGAGGACAACTCGGATTTGACACAGAGGACAACTCAACTTTCTTCACTTCTCCTTCTAGCAATTTTTCAACGAGGGAATGATGCGATTTTTCGATTTATGGGTTAAAGTGCGGAATAATTTCTGCTTATTGCAATTTTTCGAATTCTCCAAAAGTGGGTAACGATTTATAGGTTCAGTCGGTTCATATCTGAGACAAAGAACGATGAATGGAATTATAGCAATTTTTCAATTTCTGGGTTGAAGTGGCGAATAACACAGGGAATGATTTAGAAAAGTCAAAGAGAAAGATTTCATGGTATGAAGATTGGAGAGAGTTGTTTTCGATTTTTCATGGTGGTTAGTGATCACTTTTGGATTTGAATTTTTCGACTATATGCTTTTCGATTTCTGGAATTTTCAACTTCAGAGAAGAGTCAAGAGGAACGGGATGAAGGTTGTTTTCATGGTGGCCGATGGTTTCTTTTGCAGCGGTGGCCATTGATTTTCATATGACCATGATTTTGGGGGGTGGTTAAGGGTTTTTTATGAAGGGTATAATGGTTATTTCACATTATAAATGAATATATCAATTAAAAATTATATCACACTTCTTCTATCATACCAAACATTGTTTAAAAACTCACCTACACTTTTATTTTCACTTCCACTTCAACTTCCAACAAAAATGCTTCTATGTACCAAACGGGACATCTAATGTTAATCATTCATTTCATAAAGGGTCACAAATAATCCACTTACTACTTTGTTTAAGGAATACAATTTCCTTTTTCTTTCCACACTAAACAATAAAGTAATGATAAATGGGTTGTTTGTAACTTTTGAATGAAACAAAGGGCTAGAATTAAAGAAAAAGGGGTAAGAGAACGATAAGGAAGAGGAGAGATTACGATCCGACATCAGGATAAGAGAACAATAAGGCTCAGAATTAATGAAATGGAGGGCCAGAATTAAATACGTAATAACAGCATTGAATTAAAATAGATTTCTCGTCGGAAGGCATCATTCAATTCTTTTTGGGTACACTATCCATGATTTAAAAAAATAAAAGAGATTTCAAATAAATAAATGAATGAATTGAATTAAAATAGATTTCTCCCAGGAAGGGCATAATTCATGTTTTGTTGGTATGATAATCTCACTCAATTCATCGTTCAATTCATGTTTTGTTGGTTGAAGAATGTGAGCGAAGGCCAAAAAAAAAAAAGCAACTAGAAGAATGTGAGAGGCATAGAGGGGTTGTTTAGAAACGCGGTAAAAAAATATTTTTATGTAAGTCGAGGTAAATATATGGAGGAGATTATCACATTTTGAGAAAAATACTTTAAACATACGTTTAACTTTTGGAAACATTGTTCCAAACAAACTTAAACACACGAGAGGGTTGAGCTGTTGAAAAAGAGGCTGAGAGGGTAGTGTGTGGAACAAAGTTTTCCATCGAGGAAGTTTAAGGAGAAAGTCCTCCCATTTTTCTTTTAATTTTCATTTTTCCTACTTTTTCTTTTAGGTGAAAACACAATTCTATCTCCATTCTCTCAAATCTCTCATTTTCCCTCCATCCAAATGAGAGATAAAAGTTTTGGGGTGATATTACTTATGAGAAAAACAATTTCGACCAAAAATTAGGTTTTAGCCCTTTAAATAATTGGGTTTGTTTGTATTGACAATAAAATCTATTTCTCTAATATGCTTCTTTGTTGGGATTATTAATTTCTTCAAACGGAACTAACAGAGATAGAATCAGAGCGATTCCCTGAATGCTTTTGTGGATATTTCTCAATGTCTTGACCATTCACATGAGATATAAATTTTATCTTAATTTACGTAAATCTACTAAGCAAAAATGGCCAACGACTACCATAATGCTGTTTGGCAACCCGTTAAGAAGCCTCAAAAGCACGTTGAACAATTTTTTTTGTAAAACAAAATAATCTCATTCATATACTTACCTCGACTTGTGTAAAAGTATTTCTCCTCTGTGTTCTTAAATGGACCCATAAAGATTGTTGAAAGAAATGTATTATTTAGAGGTAAGAAATAATATAATTTTTAAATAAATAGTTGTGGGCCGAGCTTCAGTATCACATATCGCAAATCTAGCCCTAAAATAAAGCCCTTTTAGAGACTCTGATCGAAGAGAAAAACTCTTCATACTTCACCGCCTCCTCTCCCATCCTTCGTTGCCGAGCTCCGACCCCGTCTCGGGGTTCTCTCTCGCCTGCTTTCCCTTGTCTCTATTTCTCCCTCTGAGATCCCGGTCCCTTCGTTTGAGGTAAGTCTTCTCTTTTGATCATGTGAGGTTTTCGATTCGTATTGGTCTTTGATTACATACTGAGGGTTTCAATTCGATTCATATTATATACTTGTGTGTTTGTGCGGGAGAGCGTTTGGCCACACATTCAATAATGTTTTTCTGTAAATTGAGATAATCCTTTTATGTATTTACCTCGTAAACCATAAAATACTTCCACACCGCTTTTCCAATTGTATTCTCAGTTTTTATTATTCTTCCTCTTCAGATGTTTGTATGCGTTGTATTGTTGTTTCGTGACCTTAAACTATGGACAGTTTTTCTTGTTTGCTTGGAACGCCTGCTTGTATTCTCAGTTATTGTTCTTGTTTGCTTGGAACGCCTGCTTGTATTCTCAGTTATTGTTCTTATTTGCTTGGAACGCCTGCTTCCTTCTTTCCCGAACCCTCATCTCGTCCTTGTCATCTGAGTAGGTGCTCAAATCAGCTTCATTTACCACCAAATCATACTAGAAGCAAGCTACTCTAACCGATCGGTACTCGGCTCGCTTTCTTCGCTGCTTGGGGGATGGAGGGGAGTTAACTATACGGATATTCATACCCCTTTTGTCTGCTGTCGCAGCCTAAATGCTAGTGGAGAATCTCTCCCTGGCCTTTAGACATTGCAATCACGTAAAATTGTGTCAGGGTCGTGTTCTGCTGTAGGAAAAAAGAGGGTCCTCGGCAAGAAAAGAATTCGGCTGTGTGTGTGGGTATTTAGTCCTCTGGGAGATCCTGGGTTTAGGTTGGGTTGCTAGTTCGTTGCTTATGTTTTTTTCATAACGTTATTTGTTTCCTTTCGGTTTTATTTAAGGGCTCATTGTGTACGCTGTTGATTGTAAAGGCTTTTATTCTCTCAACACTTTCTAGTAGTATATGAACGTGCATACTTTTTTGACTTTCGTGTTGTAGATTCCTACGTTGTATAAGCTGTAGTGATGGGGTGCTTATTGTAACGGCACTGCTTTTATTTACACCCTGAATCAATAGTTTACTTTTCCTTTTCATTAATTTCATTCCTTGGACCAAGGATTTATTTTATGAAATATTTATATTCTTATATGTGTCTCTTCTGTGTTTTAGCAGAAATGGCAGTAGCAGATGAAGTCCCAACTCCACAGATGGTGGGAATTGCTTTTGTGGAGCAGTATTACTCTATTCTTCATCAACAACCACACCTAGTTTATAGATTTTATCATGAGACTAGCGTACTAAGCCGACCTGAAGAAGATGGGAATATGAGCTTGGTGACCACTATCGATGTAAGCATGTTTCCTTGATTTAATGTGTGATGGTTGACTTCAACAAGCGTAATTATGGGCAAGCATTTTCATTTAATTTAACAAAAACAATGTAATAACTAATTATAAAACAATAGTCATATCGAGACGTATGATTTTTTTTTTCTGTCAGAGATAAAGGACTGAATTTTAATCTCTTGTCAGATGTGAGAAAATTGATGATATTATAGAGCTGGATGTACTTGAATCAAATTTGCTACCACTATTTTTTTTTAAAGTGTAATGGGTATATCCATCCCCCCGGGGGACTTTTTAACTATTTTCAATATCCATTTGTGTCTTAATTATATGTTCGGATATGCTTGATTCTAAGGAAATTAAAATCACAAGTAATGATCACTGCTGTCTAATGACTATATCTTTCCAATTTCCCTTTTGAAATCTCATTTGATGTCATGTGATAATTACCCTGATGTGATTACTGCAACATAAGAAGAAAAGAAAACTTCATGCGTATCTACTTGTTAATTGAACTTGCATATTTGGGGAGGTCGCATGAATAGCTTAGAATATGAGTGATTGTAATCCAAGCTTCAATCACGAATGTCATATAAGTCTTTTATTGCTTTCCTTGTGCGTCACTCTTTGGGACCCGTGCTCTTTACTGAGTGACAATGAAACATGGACTTACTTGGAATGAATACATTCATATCATTTTGCTGGTAGTCTGTGTTGTGCTGATAATAGTATGAGGAAATCAATCAATTGCGATTTTCATTCACTATGCTTTTATTCTATAATAAACGCATTGTGGGAAAAAGTGACAGCTTTTTAAACAGATTCTAGTATTCTATGTTTTTGTTCAAATCTCGTGTATCGCAAGAAGTGGTTTGTATGTATTGATTAATGTGATCTGCTTCACGTTGGACAGGGCATTAACAAGAAGATCCTCTCTTTAGATTACACTAGCTTTAGGGTGGAGATTCTGAGTGCAGATGCTCAACCATCGTACAAGGATGGGGTGATGGTTGTGGTGATTGGCTGCTTAACTGGAGAGGATGATCTGAAAAGGAAGTTTACCCAGTCATTCTTCCTAGCCCCACAGGACAAAGGCTACTTTGTTCTGAATGATGTGTTTAGATATCTCGATGACCACAAGTCTGTTGATGGGCCTGAAAATGATGCTGATGAAAGTGCTCCAACAGCTATTTTCACTCCAGAACCTGGTAATTCCTGTGGCCGTTGCTTTGCACCAATGTATCTGTTCCTGTCAGTTGCGTCTTTTAGTTAACTACTTAACTTGGTAAATGTTTGGGGCTTAAAATGTTGCTTGTAAATACAGATTCTACTCATGTTCCTGAAAACGCTCCACCAACCCAAGCTGCTGTCGTGGACGATGACATTAAAGCCAACAAAATGAATCAAGAATTCGATAACGGGGAGTTATCAGTAGAGGAAAAGGTGGTGGATTCTAATGCTGTGAAGGAGTCAAGTCAGCAGGAAAGTCACCCAGTCATTGAGGAGGCTGCTTCTAACACCCAGGAGGATACCCCGAAGAAGTCCTTTGCATCCATTGTGGGTCCTATTTATTCACTTCCATTAATTTTATTAATTTATTTAATTTCGTCTAGTGACTGATGGCCTGTTATTTTGGGTTCCAGGTGAATGCTTTGAAAGAAAATGCTGCTCCATTCCATGTAAGGACTTCACCAGCAAAACCTGTAGAACAATCACGTGTATCTAGCACTCCAGTTCCTGAAGCACCAGCTCCCACCAGTAACCCTGCACCAGAAAAGAATAATGATAATGCAGGTTTTGTATCCTTCAAGTTTTGTATCTTTTGGTGATGTCAAGGTGTTTTTAATTTATAATTTTCTTTTTATAGGTAAGGCATATGCAATATTTGTGGCGAATTTGCCTATGAATGCAACTGTAGAACAACTTGAACGGGAATTCAAGAAATTTGGGCCCATTAAACCTGATGGGATTCAAGTTAGAAGCAATAAGGTTTAGTAAAAGTCTATTAGATAAGCTTTTGTGTAATTCAGTCTATTGGAATCACTTCAATGGATTGTGGTATTTACATGTTGTCAAATTCTTCTCTCCAGCAACAGGCATCTTGTTTTGGATTTGTGGAATTTGAATTGGCTAGTTCAATGCATAGCGCACTAGAGGTATTTACATATTGTTTATTTATGGGCAATATTGACACGTTATTTTTTTTGTATGGTATATACTTTTTTGACTGCTTGGTTCAATTTTTCGATGGTGTGATTGCTGTTGCTATTATTTTTATCCTTTTGGCGGTTTTATAGCTTTGTGCAAAATAAAACAATGCATCAAATTGTTTGTGACCTCTGCTCTGACTAGTATAGTTTTTCTATGGAAAAAAATGGATGTTGAAGAGTGAATTGCTTTTGGTCTTTTATTATGATTTTGTGTTTGTTGTTAAGCTTATATATTTGTTTATTTAACGATTGCTCCTAACACTTGCATGTACTGTATCAGGCTTCTCCTGTCATATTGGACAATCGCAGACTTTCCATTGAAGAAAGGCGAGGCAAGTGAACATATTTTGGTCAAACGTGCACTTGTTTTTGAAAAATAGTTGGCAATTTTAACTGATGATACCACCAAGGTGCTGCAGTTTTATGCACTTAATATACGCCTGTATAATCTTTGTCTTTTCACCTTCAAGCTCTTAATTAATTGAGATTGGGATTTTATAGCTTGAGGGATGGAGTCATGCATGTGCACTTTGCCCATGTTCTGCTCATGCTGCTTTCTATTTTTTGATATGTAGATTTTTTTTTTTCCCATGGTGATGATGTTCCTAATGTCTGTATTATGACTCCTGCAGCCAATAATGATAAAGTGAAATATGCATCTGGGCGTGGTGGATTCCGAAATGATAACTACAGGGGCCGTGGCAATTTTGGTGGTGGTGGTCGTGGCTATGCTAGGAATGATGGTGAGAAGCGAGGTGAGTTCACAGGTAGACCACGCGGACGCAATGGAGAAACTGTTCCAAGGGCCTATCAAAACGGTGGAAGAGCTACACGTCAGGAAGTAAGAGTTCAATAGAGAGATAAAGCGCAACCAAATTTTGAGGGACGGCGAAGAGTTTTTCTCTAGGTAGCGGCATGTTATTGAATTGAGAATTTTGGCTGGATTAGGGTTTTAATTGCTTGACTTAGCTTAGTGATGATGGTTCTACACCTAACACTTCTACTCATTTATTTTATTAAACTACGTGACTCTGGTCCACTAGATGCCACACTTCTCTCTCCCCAATTTTGCATTTCTGTATCAAATATTCCGCAACTATTCTTTTGGAATTGGCCTAAAATTTATTTGCTATTTTTCTATATGATGTCTGCTATCTTTGTGCGGTTGGCTTTATCTAGAGCAAAGTAAAAGGCGAATGAATGCAGCTGTGGTGTTTGTTGAGATAAATCATCCCATTCCCTTGAGCTTCTTGATGATATGTTGTGCAAGGAAGGAAAAATTGGGCCCGGCTGTAGGCTCATTTGGAAAATTATGGATACGATCATTCCAAGTTTGTCTTTATTTTTGTTTTAATTCTTCAGGACCATGGGGTTTTATGGTTTGTTTGAAAACTATTTCTAGAATCTAGGTTTTGTTACAAAATTTAGATTTTGATTCAAAATCTAAGTTTTGTTTAAGTACAGAAAATTTTCAAAAAAGTTATTTTGATTATACAACTTCGGTTTGAAATTTAAGTTTTTTTTTCCTTCTTTCTTTTTCTCTTTCCTACTTTTTTCTTTTTCTCTTTCATATTTTTTCATTCTCTCTCTTTTCTCTTTTTCACTTTTTCTTTCTCTTTCTTACTTTTTCTTTTTTCTCTTTTTTTTCCTATTTTTCATTGTTTTTCTCCTCACTACCTACCTTTTTCCTTGTAATCCATAAAAACTAATTGAGTGTTCGGTAAAGCGATTGAACACCTTAAAAGTACGTTCAACAGTGTTTTTTGTAAAATGAGATAAACTCCTTCACACATATAAAATCACTTTTTCACTGTTTTCTCAAAAAGGACCTAATAACTTTTCAAACATAAACACTTTTTAAAACCTATGTTTTACTTTGAAATTTGTAAAAGATGTTTTTCAAAATATATTTTCCAAAATCTAGATTTTATCATGGAATCTGTAAAAGTTATTTCAAAATGGCTTCCAAACAATCCATTAATCTTTTAAGAAGCAAACTGGTTGTAGTTTTATGCTAACAGGGATCAATGTTTTAAATAGAATAAACTCTGATATAATCAAAATGTATGGTTTGAAGCTCAGGAATCAACGTTGTGTATGTTTGGGAAGAACTTTTTTTCAACTGTGCAAGTAAGCCAAGACAAAACCACCTGAAAATCCGTAAAAATTAATTCAAAATTTATAAAAACAATCTCAAAATCTGTAAATTCTTAGATTTTGTAAATTTCTTCCTTCTAATATATTTTCAAATAGACTCGTTAAAGTTGAGATAAAGGTAAAGTATCAAATAGATTGGATTAAGTGAAAATAAACATGGCGATGCCAATCTTCATCAATTAGTGTGCGGACCAGTTCCATGAGATTCGATGGAATCCACTTCCCACAAACCCATAAAAATAGAGTGTGACTTCCACTTTCACTGTGGGCGCAGCTTTAAAAGCACAATATCGTACAATGTCATGAACCCATTAACCGTTAAAGCAAAGATTCCTTTGGGAGTTGGTCCGGGAAGGACTCTGATTAAGTGATTATAGATTATCCAAGAAATCACCCTAAGGCCTTGTTTGGCACAAAATAGAGGAGGAGAGGTTGGATTAATTAAAGCTAGGTATGGCTCGGGGTGGTTATAAACTTTGTTTGGTTCCAAAAAAGTGAGGGTAATTGAGGTATTTTAATAATTCTTGTTTAGTTTAAAAAGAGAAGTGAATGGAGCAAATTTTAAGTTGATAGTTATACCCTCACCATTTTATTTATGCTTTTTTTTCATTGTTCATGATATTTATATTAAAATGATCATTTTATAAAATGTTTGAATTTAAAAAACATATTACTTCATTTGTGTATAATAAAATAATTTTATATAATCTTTAAAAATAACAATATTAATGTCAATATGCTATTTGGTCTTTAATTATGTTATTGTATTGCAGAACATTTCATGATGCCAACAAAATATTCACAATAAGATATAAACCTTTTAAAGTGCACAAAGTCCCAAACTGAAGAATAAAAAATACAACAACGTCCAAACATGGCGATGCCAATCTTCATCAATTAGTGTGCGGACCAGTTCCATGAGATTCACAATAAAAATATTCACAATAAGATATAAACCTTTTAGAATAAATGCCTCTTTCATCTTCGCACATCAATACAAATATAGCTTTGAACAAGAGTAAAGACAAG
>JANTPZ010083474.1:0-20335 GCA_025593235.1 Vachellia pachyceras | reverse complement strand
GTTACTTGAACATTTCCAAACATCAAATTCATGCAAAGAAATAACACATTTGAGTGTTTTTGCAGGCAAAATGACAGCGAGGATTTTCATTTATGTATAAGATGGTCAATGTAGAAACAGAGTCTCATGGAGGGGGAAGAATTTGAATGTCAAAACTCAAATCTGTTTCCAGAAGTTGACTTAAAAATAATACAGGTTCCTGATAATAAAAGAATTGAAAATTTCGCAGGGCATGATGATTTTAACTAGCCAAAGTGGACCAACTGGGGTTGGCACTTGGCAATCGCATACTTTTTAGCCGAGTATGGATCGTAAAAGCAGAGGTGTAGATTATGACACATCGTGAAGGTCTCTGGAGAGGAGCCCTAATGATCTTTTTGTTCTTGTTTAATTATAAAGAGATCAAACAGATTCTGTCCTCCTCCTACTCATGCTATACAAAGGAGGCTTACCTAGTTAGCCCTGTACTTGCACAACCCATGTGCTGCGTCAATTGACGGGTGGGGTCTCAACTCAAGGCAAGGGTGAAAAATGAGCCATCATATCTGTTTCTCTCTTGGATGAAAAATTTGACCTCACACAGAGAGAGAGAAAGAGAGAGAGAGCGAGAGAGAGAGAGATGACTCTTCATCAGACGAGTGAGTGACACGATCCATGGAAGCCCCTTTCCAATGCTTTTTCCCTGCATTGCCCTACTCTACACGAGAGACATAGAAAGAGAGGCATATAGCTTTTGCTCTTTTTTGAGAGATATATGAATTGCATCTATCAATTATTTGTCATGCAGAATTCACAAAAATTAAAGAACAAATGCAGCTAAACAATGCGGCTGAGAGTGAGATGAGACGCCATGGATACCTATCTCTTTAAATATATATTTAATCCATGAAGGCCCTGTTACTATTTATCAATGGTATTTATAAACATTGCACAACACACTTGCCTAGAAAAAAATATCAGCGTGGGCGGACGTGTGTGTGTCCCACAACTGTTCGTGCCCTCTGCTGGACAAAACTGCCACCCCCAATAATGCTCGGGACCTTGTAAACCAGACAACCCTAGCTCTCTCTCTCTCTCTCTCTTTCACGCCCCCAACCAACTCTTCACATTTTTTAAATACATCATCAACTAATCTCTTCTGCCATAGGTTGTAAACCAGTTTGAGAGTTCGACATCCCACCTTTCGTTTTTCACCAAGAGCTCTCGTTTTATTACCAGCGATTTGACCCAAATTCCCTGTTTTTCGTTGCATCCCTCCCTGTTCACTTCACGCATCAGCAGCATTTATTATATTCTATATATAAGAGTATCGTTAGCATCAGAAAACAAAAGAATAAATTGCCGAGCGGAGGAATATAGCGTCTCCTTCTGCCTCTTTTAGGGATAAACATTTATTGCTATATATTGTTTTGTGAGTATCACTATACGGAATGTTGGTCACCAGCTACAGTGAGAGCGAAATAAATTAGCATCTCCTCATCTCTTTCTCTCTCACTCAGTTTCTGATGATGGAGAGGATTCAAGGACCCATCAATTCCTGTGTATGTTACTTTCCAAGTTTCATTGCCCATCTTTCTTCTCTCTTCTTCACCTTTCATTTGCCCCAAACCCCATTTCTAGTATCAAAGAAAGTACTGCATTTACTCCCCTTAAAATTGCTTGCATTAAATACATTCTGTTATTTTCCAGGAAATATGTGTATCTGCACTGGTTTAGTGGTTTCCTTGTTTTGACATGCTATTTCTGTTCTGATTTTCTTTGCCCCACCTCTCTTTAAAGACCTTCACCCACAAGCCTATTATTGGAAGCATATACTACACATTCTTTGCTTTTTCTGGGTCATTCTGAAAAAAAATTGAAATAAACAAACTCTTATCTTGCAGTTCTTTGGTGAGCATTTGGAAGTAAATTGTTTCGAGCAAGGCTTCATCAACATTGCAGAGGATGAGGAACAACTTTATGTATCGAGCTTAGAGGATGAAAAGATGCCATTTTTGCAGATGTTGCAGAGTGTGGAATCTCCACAACAGTTTTTCCCATTCGCACAGGCAAATTTTCAAACACTCTTGAGGCTACAGAACCTGAAGAAGCAACAGCAACCGTGGGAAGACAAAGCTCACATACCCACCAGATTGGAGACCCAAATCCAAGCCAAAGAACTTGAAAGCTGCGTCACACACGACGTTGTCGAGATCCACTCGCCTGTGAAATCCGAAACCAACGAAGAATCTCATCTTCCTCCTCGTTCAGCCACAATGGTTCAGAAAGAACCGACCAATAATCAAGCTGAAAATTCTAGCAGAGACCCCAGACGGAGAAAGCGAAAGAGAACGAGACCCGTCAAGAACAAGGAAGAAGTGGAGAACCAGAGAATGACCCACATTGCCGTCGAACGGAACCGGCGACGTCAGATGAACGACCATCTCAGTGTTCTAAGGACCCTTATGCCTCCTTCCTACATTCAAAGGGTAATAAAATAATAAATTATCGTTTATTTTCGCCTTAGTCTATGTTAAAAATCCAATCTTTGGTCTTAACCCGAGATTTCCTTCTCAGGGTGACCAAGCGTCTATCATTGGAGGTGCAATTGATTTCGTGAAGGAATTGGAACAACTACTTCAAACACTCGAGGCACAGAAGAGGATCAGAAATAACGAAGAGATTGGATGTTCTTATGGAGAGACAGTGAAACCATCATCAGTGAGCTGCGAAGGAGAAGCAGATGGTAATGGGGAAGAAGTGAAGGAAGCAGAGATAATAGAGGTGATGGTGATTCAGACGCATGTGAACTTGAAGATTCGATGCAGAAAAAGACAGGGGCAATTGGTGAGAGCCATTGTTGGTTTGGAAGATCTCAAGCTTAGCGTTCTGCATCTCAACATCACCTCGTCGCTGGAATCGGTACTATACTGTTTCAATCTCAAGGTATTACGTTTGTCTTCCTTTCTCTTTCCTTTTGGGTGCCTTTTTCTTTCGATTTTGTTGTTTTTTGAAAAGGAAAGAAAAAATAGTGGGTCAACTCATCAAAAGGGAATCGAGTCAGCGTACCGTTCTTGTTCGGTGTTCTGACTTGCAGCCTAAGCAAAACCTGGCTGGCTTCCCCATTTCCAACGATGTCTATGATTTTTTTTAAAAATCAATATTTTATATATTCTCTTCACCCTTTTATTTTCTTCTTGGGCCACGTTGCACTTGTACTTTTGAGGACGTTAATTAAGATTATTTCTTTCTTTTAAATATTTTAAAATTTAAAACGTGTATAAGTATAATTATATTAATAATAAATAATATTTTTCAAGCTCCTTTTTCATGTACACGGGTCTGTCCAAATTATCTTAGGTTTTGAGATTATGAAAAGGTAAGCATCTATCCAAACATAAATCTTAAAAAGTAAAACGATCTTTCCATGACATGTAAGACGAATTTTGATATAAAATATATAATAATGTATAGCATGTCAACCAATAAGAATGGCAACAATGGTGTGGGAATAAAACATGTCGAATTAATGAAAGAACTAGAAAGAAATAATGATAATTTTATCCTAGATTATCAAAATAGAATGAAAGAGAGTTAGGTTTTTGCATGATGGTATCTGATTATTGCGTTGATGGTGCAGATAGAGGAAGAGTGTAAGCTCGGGTCGGCCAACGAAATAGCAGAAGCGGTGGGTCATATATTCAGAGCCATTGATAATTAATCAGAAGGAGGAAGATATATATATATATATATATATGAGAAGGCCACTGAGACTGAGATGGCAGAAGAAGAGTAAAAGGACGAGGAGGAGGAGGTAGATGATGAAGGAGAAGGAGAAGAAGACGACGACGAGGGCAGATTCTGGAAGAGAAACGGGGAACAGAGGGCACTCAAAAGCTTGTCTACTTTATGCATGTGAGATGTACACTCATCCATCACCAGTACAACAATATATGAGGAGGTGAATCATGGGTGCGTGATCAATGTTGTATAATTGATATGTACGTCATGTGTATTATTATTATTATCACCACCACCACCACCATTATCATTATATCAGTGGTTTTTTTTTATGGATGGATAAGAAGGTTAACTAGACTAAGTGACTGTTTGGAAAACAGTAATTTGAAAAATGATTCTTATTCAAAATGAATTTACGCATAATGGGTTTGATTCAGAATATATTCGGCCAATAATGGGTTTTTTTTGCTCAAAACATAATTTAGAAGAATGGGCTGTCAAACGTTAACATATGTAAGCTAACGGATTTTTAGATTAAAAATAGATTTTTAAAAGAAATTGTTAGACAAGCACTAAGTCTATCTACCTATCTCTTCAATGGATTGCCGAGAGTGTTTTCAATATCACGTTGTTATTATTATCACCCTTCATCTCTTCTTATTCCCTTACTTCTTGGTTCCCGCCTCATTCATTGTACATGTTTCGCTTCTCCGTTTGAAATTACATTTGCTCAAATCGAGATAAAACTGCTCTCATATACTTGTTTCATCTTATGTGAAATCATTCTACTAATGGATTTCCAAACACGCATATCATCATGTACCTCATATTGACATATAGGTCAAATACAACCCGTTAACAAGTTTTAGGGCTTGTTTTGGTCTTTTGGATAGCTTTAAGAAGTTTTAGGAGTTAGTTTGAACAAAAAATTTGGGTTTGTTTGGCATGGCATCCTACCAGTATGAATGTGTGATCACATAAAATGAGACAATTCCTCTCATATACTTTTTTAATAAACCGTAAATCATATCGAAAAAAATAAATTACTTCGTTAATCCATGCTGGCACTGAAACAACTTGGATGAAAGATTATGTCTAACATTACTTTAGGGCAACCATCCATAAGTCTTACTTTGTTTTGTCTTTTGATTTTCTTTAGATTTCAATCTTATAAAACTGATTTTCCCTATATTTATATGGGATAAAGTGTAAATTTCTGATAAAAGTTTTGCTTAATGACTAATGTGCTTTAGAGGTTTAAGAGCAACGTTGACCTTTAAATTTCAAAAAAGAGCAATTTTATCTCATTTCATTAAAAATTTTATGTTAGGTAAATTTTTAATGGCAAGGAGCCTATTTGGATTTACGGTAGAAGTTATTTTTTCAACGTAAAGTACGGTCTACAAAGTAAGTATATAAAGATGAGTTTTATCTTGATCTATATGAATATGTTTTATCAGCGCTGTGGCAACCATACCCTCAACATTGCTTCATTTTGAAACTTTCATAGTAGAAGTACTCTTTAAAAAAACTTTGAGAGTAACGTTTTTTTAAGGAAAAACTTTTTAGATAAATTTACACTCTAATCATATATATATCATTCAAACAAATTTTTATCAATCTAAATTTTTTATAAAATCATATTCAAATATGTTATATTAGGTTAATTGACTTTTATACCAATTTTAATTGGTAAAGGTAAGCTGGCATAAAAAGCATTTTTACCAATAGTGATTCATACAATCTTTATCTCATTACATGGTCGATTTCACATCTAACAAAATGTTATTGTTCTCTATTACCAACCAAAATTTGTTGGCAACAATGAATTGTTAACTAGGAGCCATTGCTTGTATAACTTAATGTTATGTCAAATATTGGTAAACAAAAAGGCAAGTGAAATGAAAATGGGTATAAATGGAAAAGAAATGTAATGACTGGGATGTTGATGATGGGAAAGATAGAGAGAGTGTTTGGGAAATCCGTTGGGAAAAAGGAGTTACGGTTTTCGAAGTAATTTTATATATTTTAAAATGATTTTTATGAATTTCAAGATAGTTTTTACGGATTTCGAGATGTTTTATTTGCATTTACGTACACCATTGGAAAAAATGAGTTCCACAAAAAGCCGCAGAGAAAGAGAGAGAGTAGAAGGAAGAGAAGGATCAAGTTGACTTTGGGCGATGTCCCATTTTGCTCTCAAAATATATTGTTTCATCATTCTTATATTTAAAATCCATACACTCTCTGTTCACTTTTTGTCCCCCCATCATAACTCACTATGCCTTCCTTCAATTTTATGCTTTGAAGGCCCCTTCATCAATAATTTTATAATAATCATAATGAATATTCTACCGTCAAACATATAATAATTGAAAGTAATAATGTGCTGCGACATTAAAGACTCTTGTAAAGTTAAAAAAAAGAAACAGAGAGAGGAGATACGATAGGGAGGGAGAGGGATGGTGAAAAGTCAAAAAAAAAAAAAAGAGGAATAATTGATGGAGGGAAGGCAACAAACACCACAAGACATGGGCATCATCTGAAGGAAGGAATATAATTTAATAACATTATTCATAATGTATAATAATATTAATATTAATTACAAAATATCATTATCAGGTCGCTCTCACTGTCCCACATAACGCAGAGGCCAAGCGCTTCTTCATTACTGTGAGAGTGACTACACGCTAATCTCACCCCCCCACCCCAAAAAAAAAGGATGAAACCAGAAGAAAAAAAACTTGCTTTTAAAATTGTCTTAAGAGTAAAAGGATGATATTTTTATAATAAAAAAGTCTAATATCTTCTGAAACGATAACCCCATATAATTAGTAGGAAGAATATTCATGAAGATAGCTTCAACGTTGGTTTGATGATTTAATTTCAACAAGGCAGCAAATCAACACAACAAGGAGCTCTTTTTAGTACGGAATTAAATGTAACAATCTAGTTGAGCACATATTAAACCATTGTAAATTTGTCTAATTCAACTACTGGGACTAATCCTACATTCAATCGTCAATGTGTGTTTGGAAAATCCATTGAAAGAAAGGAGTAACGGCTTCTGAGGTGATTTTATGCATTTTGAGATGATTTTACAGATTTCGAGATGGTTTTGTCTTGACTTACGTGTACTGTTGAAGAAATGAGTTTCCAAACCAGCACATGATTCACTAAAATACGGTAATTTTGTGTAGTCATATCAAATAAAGACATAAGGAACGTTTGGTAATAAGGTAGATAAATACTTTTATATAAATTGAGGTAAATATGTTAATAAAATTATTTCATTTTACGAAAAAAAATTCTTGAACATATGTTTAGATTCTTAATCGTTGTCAAACACATTTATAATCTACTATTCAATTTCTAAATTTTACCTACCCATCTCTTAGCCTTTTCAACTTTTCACAGCTGAAAGTAATTTATTTGTAGTTTTTTTCTTTTTTTTTTCTTTTGCCAATGTTTGTAGTTTTTTCAAGAATTATATCTTGCCGTCTGATTTAAAGGAAATTGAAATATCATGTACAGATTCTTGCCACCTTTGGCCACACTACCTCATGGAGCGTTGGTTTGAATAAATGGTGAAAAACAGTTACATTTTTAATATAATTTATAATTTATAACATGAGAGAAGATTTATCTTAATTTATTTTATCATGTTTTTTTATTTTATAGCTAGCATTACGAAACAGACTCGACATTCTTTGCTCTTCTCTTTCCTTATTCGGCATTTTTAACGTATCACATTTAATTCTATCTGTCTCCTTCCAATTGAAGCACTTGTTTTTTCCTTCGTTCTAATTCAATGAAATTCTTCAAGAAAATCTCTTCACTCTTCACATGAACTTTTCTAATAAGCCTTCTTGATTTGGAAACAGCCAATGCATCACAATATTTTATAACTTGCATGTACAGTCACCATCAATATAGATGTCGTACAACTCAATTTTTGAAATGTTGTTGTAAAAAATTACCATAAAAGGCTTGTTTGATAGTCCATTTGGACATATAAAATCCATTCCTGCACTTATCAAGATAAAATTTCTCTCACATATTTACCTCTGAATCTGTGTCAGTTTTGCCAACCACCGACCAAACAAGCCCAAAATAGTCATTGTACTGAATTTTCAACGATGCTTTGGTATTCACATCGATCAATATGGCCATGCCCATGGGGGCGAGAGGGTTGAATATAAGTTAATCACTGTTTACATGAAAATATGAGCCATCTTTCAGCTTTCCGCCATTAATCTCCCTATTATTAGCTTACATGATTGATCTGTGAGACACGATGTGACTTAATTCGGCTTCCCAAAATAAATAACTAATCTGTGACTTCTTCTACATTCATATTTCATTATTACATTTCTTGACCAACATCCGCTTCTTGATTTGAGATGTTTCATCAACTTCTTATACAAGGGAGTCCCTCTTAAATTAACCTACCATTTTATTTTGGCCCCTAATATTATTTAAGCAGATTGATGTGTGCGTTAATTATTTTTAGATATTGTGTTACTTAATTTCCATTCTTCACGCATCTGTGTGTGTTTGGAAACTCCGTTGGGAGAATGGATTTTACAGATTTCGAAGCATTTTGTGGATTTCGAGATGGTTTTTACAGATTTCAAGATGGTTTTGTCTCGATTTACGTGCACCGTTTTGGCAACGATGTTGCCAAATAAGCACTCTAACATTATATCATAGAATTGAAGTCGTGCTAGTTAGTGATGTCAAAATTCTGATTTTCCATAAAAGAAATATTCATAGATATGTATTTTGATAAGTTATATATTATGAATTAAAAAATTATGCATCACTAGTTGTTGGATCACTATTTTTTTAACAAGATATGACGTATTAAAAAATTCATATATTACTTAAAAATGAAGTTTCAAGAGTTATATAGCACATTCACGTATTTCTAATCTGACATCCATGAACAGAGGGGATGGGATAATAATATGATATAATATAGTGATATACAGGGTTTGGCATAATTAGCATTTAAGAAGGTGAAGACATTAATATTTATTGCGGTTGACCAGAGAACATAAGGATTTATGTTATTGACGGTGATGCGTTAGGATGAAATTCCCGTTAAAAAATCACATTTATGTGAACTGTAAAAAAATTTTGCAATACATTCACTTCATAAAATATAAATCATGTTATAGAAGTAGTTTCTATCATTACTTGAAATAAGTACTAAGTGTGTGTTTGAGAACTCTGTTGGGATAAAGGAGTTCTGTTGGTAGAAAGGAGTTTACGAATTTCTAAATGTTTTTGTGGATTTAAAGATGATTTTTATGGATTTCGAGATGGTTTTTATGGATTTTGAGATGGTTTTGTCTTAACTTACGTGTATCGTTAGGATACTATTTAGCATATAGGGCGCCTAAAGTGCAAAATTGATGTGACGGGACATGCATATCAGAGCAGACCACCACTTCCCCATGCATATCAGAGCAGACCACCTACTCCCTTCTCGGCTTCTCTCTTCTCCCTTCTCCCATGCTCTGCCCAACCTCGCTTAAGCGTCGCTCTGCCCAACCTCGCTCTACGCCTCTCTTAGCCTTTCTAGTTCCGTCATCTCTCTCGTGTGTCTCGCCAGCTGTCTTCTTCTTCTTCTTCTCGAGTTGGCTTGCAGGTTAGATTCTTCCCCATTTCACCATTTCGTTGTAAATGCATGTCTCTTCTTTTAAACTTGCTTGCATGTCTTCTTCTTCTCGAAGCGTGATCTGGAATTGTTGGCCGTCAAGCTTTGGCACCTAAACTTGCTTGCAGCTACCATCACGTTCTTCACCATTGTCGACTCAACATACGGATCTGGTTGGGTAGCTCATCATAAGTCCTTTACCTCTTCTCTTCTCCTTTTGCTTTGGTTTAGTTTCTGCAAGCGCCCATGGAATGATAGTCAAATGAATTAACTGATTTGTGAATATGTAGCATAATACTTGATAAGTTTGAAAAATCCAACCCTCATATTGAATCTGACGTGCTTATTATGCATGTCTAGATTTGATCTGGTGCACAAAATGGAATTACCAGTCTATAAACTGAATCAGATATAGTAAAGGGGTTAAATAAAATTGAACAGAATGTTTTTTTAAAAAAATATACTTATGGCGCCCTATATTGTGATATAGGGCGCTGTACCAACTACGGCGCCCTATATCGCAATATAGGGCGCTGTAGGTCTATCCTATGGTGCCCTATCTTCAAATATAATGCGCCGTAGGTTAGACATACGGCGTCTTATATGATATAGGACCCCATAGATCCTAACTTTCTACTTCCCTCATATACATGTCCCCTTAGAAAGGGCGCCACTTGGGTTAAAAATATGACGTAAAAAGTCACTTTTGTAGCGGTGGGATAACGAAGTTCCCAACAAGCACATGAATGTTGTTTTTTAAACCTATATATTCGTGTATGTCAGTATGAGCTTATATACTCATGGTGATTTTAATTTAGGTCGAAAAATAGTTTTTATCATTGTTCGAAACAGGTACGAGGTTGTTTTTTAAACCTATTTCTTCGTATATGTCTCTGTGAGTTTACATACTCAATGTGATTTTAAATATATGATTAAATTATTCGAAGTATAATATTTAAAATATATACGAGGATGTATCTTTATTTGTTTAAGTTTTAAATTCCAAAATTGACGTGACCATGCCATGCAATCTCTCATCCATACGCAACTGCCTGTAACTCTCCACATGCTTTGATTGAGACGCCACAATCTCAATGGACTCTTAATCTCTCTTTTTCCCTTCATTTCCATACAAACTTGTCCGCCTTATTGGTATACTTTTTATGTATGTGACTGTATAATTTTGTAGCTCTTAAGACGAGTCTTTGATTAAATAAATTATTTCCATACAAACTTGTCCGCCTTATTGGTGTACTTTTTTGGTAATCCGCGCCGATACATGCATGGAAGAGGAATTCAGAGAGAAGGCTGTGGAAGCAGAAGCAGAAGCAGAAGCAGAAGCAGATCTGCATGGGAATGTAGAGTGAGAAAGAGAATGAAGAAGTTGAGAGAGGGAAAATGGTGAATTGAGGCGAAGGCAGAGATCGTTCGTAGGTAGGCTTCAATGGCTAGCCAGCCAGCTCCTCATATCTCTGAGCTGCAAATTCCAATGACGAACCCTTCTTCCCTCGTCCCACCTTTTCCTTTCCACTCTTCACTCTTCACCCACGCTTCACATTCTAAAGTTTCAGCCATGGCTTCCCCATTTTGGGGTTTCTCACTCCCTGTCCTTTCCCCTGCTTCATAATTTTCAACCTTCTCTCTGTACCAGTACTTCTTTTGAGTTGCCCCTCAAATATTATATTATATATACGTGCCACTATTAAAATGGGATTCTTGTCTTGTTATCAACCTCCAAAGATGAAGATCACAAAGTCTTCTTTCTTTCTCGTAAAAAAACAGCGATATGTATTTTATATAACGTTTGAGGCCAAATAATAAGTAGAGTAGGCCATTAATGGCTGCGTTTGGAAACATGTTGGGGAGCCCGTTTTGGCTCCCCAAACCCATTCTCACGCAAGCCGAGACAAAATTCCTCTCACATAAAGTATCTCGGAATCTGTGTCCGTTTTTCCAACGGGTTTCCAAACGAAACCAATGTGTGTTATAATTCCAGATTCCAAATCAAATGCACATGTTTTTTTTTTGGTGCTACACTGTTGAACCAAGGGAACATAATTATAGGATTATGTCAGAGGAACCAAATGCATGCATGCAACAAGATAATGTATTATTATTGTAGGGTCGTCCATGAAAGATGCATTACGTCTGAGAGATGGAACCAAATGGATAAAGGGGACATGGATATCTATGTCTAGTTTGCTTGTGTTGTTTCACCACATTATAATATATCATCAATATATGTATATCTATATATCAGGTGAACATGAAAAACCTATAAAAATTGAGGAGAATCAATGGGAAGAAGAAAAAGAGATAGGCATGGGGAAGAGGAATGGAGGGTCAGAGACTCAGAGATGCGGATCGTGAGGTATGCAGAGATCATACACAGAGAATCCGAGATCTTGTTGCAGCTTCTCAGGCGCTCTTCTGGTTTTCTGCATAAAAAAAAAATAGAAGAAAAGAAGATATTAGGGCAAGTCTGTTTCTGGGAGCATCTTATGTCGTAGCATCATAAGTCATCCTTCTATTATGTGCATGTACCTGTACTTCCCCTATCATGCCTATCCCCACATACATATATAATTATATATCCTTCCCTCTATTTTTTTTTTACATCTGTTCCTTTCTTTGTTTTGTTTTTAGCCAGCTCCCTCATCCTTGGATCTCGTTCCTTTTTTGGTCTTCATGTGTTTGTTTGACAACGCTTGGCTTGTAGCCATAAGCACGTTCAACAGTATTTTTTTGTAAAACGAGACAATCTCCTCTACATATTTGCCTCGACTTGTGTGAATAAGCCCATAAGTACTTCTCCACCGCTTTCCCAAACGGACCTAATGTGTGTTTCCATATAATTTTTTTCCATTTTTTTATTATACATGTAAATCGAGATAAAACTCCTCTCACATAATTATCTCGACTTACTAAAAGCAATAACAGCTCTAATTTTATTTGGATTGATATAATTTCCAGTTCTTTAAACTTATTCTCAAATTCTAATTTACGGGTTTTAGTCCCTTCAAGCTAAGCCTAAAATGATCAGATTGTAATTAAATTAGAGAAAAAATGTTTTAAATAGAATAAAAATTGAAGAATTAAAGTGTGTTATTATATTTAATACTCATCAACTAAAATCAAAATGACAATAAACTAGTTAATAGAAAAATTATATATCCTATATTCTCCACTAGTTAAATGTTACCGACCTTTAACTTCACACATTTTGTAGTATTAAATGCATATAAAAAATACCTTAATCAAGTTAGGTTTGTTGATGTACGTACGTTGACACTTGACCCTTGTTTTTGTCAAAGTTTTGATTTGAACAGTGTTTTGTGAATGAAATATAAATATCCATGTTTCCATGAATTTCCCTTTTACCTAAAAAAATTAACAACTTTTATCTAAGCAACCATGGATGCGACTTTTCGCTGCAACCCTATGCCATCCTTGGGGTTGGGAATGTCTTTTCACTATGCATGCTTGACCTATAGCAAACAACATTATGAATTTATGATTGTGCATTGAAGGAACCAGAAGAAAAAACCCCTCTCAACGCAATGAAATTTGGGTATGTCTGGAAACACTTATTTTCAACTATACACGTAAGTCAATATAAAATTATCTTAAAATTTTTAAAAATTACATCTAAATTTATAAAAATTAGTTTGAAATCCATAAAAATTATTTCAAAATCTATAAAACTATCTTAAAATTCATAAAATCATCTTAAAATTGTAACTCCTTTCTCCCAACAAATCTCTCAATCACACTTCCTTATCCTTTCAATAAGGGGAAACGAAAGAGACTGACACAGAGCAGTAAATGTCAATGAAAAGATGAACATATTTATCTGATCTCTATTTCCAATTTTACAATTACTTGGGAACAGACACAGCTACTGGGTTGGGCCCGACGATTAGGCTCTTGGGCTATCATCTTGTGATCCATAACCAATAAAGCATCCGTGTTTGGGGCTTGGTCCCTAATGACTAGCCATCACGATTTGTTTTGTCTGGTTCAGGTTAATTATGTTGAGCAAAGAGATGGTTTTGGCATTTGCATGTTAGGAAGGAAGATGCAAAAGAAATGCCATAGAAGCCCTATCTGGTTGCAGCCATGTCAGCAGCACACTATCGCAAATGAGTGGCTCTGTCTGCATCTTCTTTCTGTAGCATTCCCGACCAGACCTTCCTCCTCCTCTCTCCTCCCACCATAATCAACACCTCATATATCTCTATTTCTCTCTAAATCCTATTCTTCTCTTCATTGTTCACTATATTCCTACACTGAACAAGGGCTTCAATCACCAGCTTGCTACCTCACACCAATGGCTTCTACCTCCTCCTCCACTCTCACTATCTCCCCTTCTTCCTCCCTCGTCGATGCCAAAGCTCCCAGACAATCGGCTTCTCCTTCATCTCAATGCGTCAGCCTTCCCTTCCTCCCTCCTCCCCCGGTTCAGTCCCAGAATCGTCCCTGGAAGGCTACTACTTATTGTAAGTCTATTTCATAAACACCCTCCTCCATGTCGCTCAAGCTCAGTCACGTTCTAAATATTGTTGTTTCGTGTTTTACTGTTGTGTACTGTATTGTGTCTTTTATTTGTACCTGTTTTGTTACATCAGGCCTTGCCAACATGGACAGTTAATCACCAAATATTGAAATAAAAGCATCACTGATGTTTGTGTTTATGTCACTATGTTTGATGCTCTTACAAGATACTATTAAGTAATTTATAGACGGATTGTTTTAGGATGAAAATTTTGCAATGGAAACTCATCAAGAAAAGAAAAGAGCCAAATTTTTTCAAGTACTAACTCATTCTAAATATTTAACTGTGCTCGTATCAGACACTTGAATCAAACACGCGCGCGCATATACGTTTTATCATGCTGATGCGTGTTGTTCCATGTATCCGTATCAGTTTTGATACATCAGACCTGGTTGGAGTCGGGACAATCAATCACCTAACGCCAAAACAAGAGGCCTCACTAACGTTGCTAAAGCACAGGCATGTGACGAATGAGCTGTGGCTATGTTAGAAATTTGTAGATGGATTCTATCAGGATGTAAAATTTTGCAATGGAAACTAAAAAAAAACCGTATTTGAGTAATACTCTAGGACGCCATGCAATTTTTCAAACTTTATATTAACACTTGGTGTTTTATTGTGCATCCTCTGCGTCAGTCTGTGTAACTCTGCAGTATCCTGTTTTTTTGTATGTGTTTATACCTCTTGCCCTGGTTGCCAGTTACTTTATGGTAGGATATTATTTGTAGACTGGTTGCTTCATGTCACAAAATCACCAGAATGTTCTAGTAACGACCACAGCATTGCCTTGTAAACATAAGCCCCATGAATTTTACTGGCAATCTATAAAAAAACTAGTCGTATCTGTGTCAAAGACCGTGTGATCCTCGAAATTACATATATATACTGCATGTTTTACTGTGTTTGCTCCATTCAAGTTTGTGTTACTTTACTATCTTGTGTTTGTTCAGGAAGAGGTAATTGAGTAAGTGATTGGTTCAGGTCGGAAAATTGCTCGCAATGTGATGGCAATGGCAAGCTCAGCAACAGGGGAGGCCCTTCCGGCAGCAATTGCTACAGGACAAGAGATTTCAACAGAAGTTGTCACAGCTGAGCCCCCTGAGTTTGTTAAGAAGATTCAACAAGCTGTACGCAATTCACATCCTCTACAGTCACTTGCATAAAATGCATTCAGAGAGATGATATATATTGGAAAAACAATATGTACACATAATGAATATATTTATGGGATTAGATTCCAGATGAAGTTTCACTGTATTGCCTCCCTCTCTCTCTCTCTCTCCCCCCTCTCTCTGAATGAATGGCTATATGTGTTGAGAGGATCGGCTATAACCTATAAGAATGTTGTTCAGTATTTTTTTTTTTTTTGAACGGATTTATATGTAATGGTGGTTAAAGTGACTGACTTAAACATTATGCTGGGTGCATATATAGTGGGACAAAGTTGAAGATAAATATGCAGTGAGCACAGTAGCAGCAGCTGGTGTAGTTGCATTGTGGGGCACAGCTGGGATGATATCGGTAGGTTATTTAAATATGCTTAGTTTGTATCCTGTGATCATAATTTCACACTGTTTACAGTCAGCTTCATTTCAAGTTTTGTTTCGTTCATGAGTTGGTAACTATTTATGGCTATCTCCAAAAAACAAACAGGCAATTGATAGGCTTCCTTTGATTCCTGGGATGCTTGAGGTTGTGGGCATTGGCTACACTGGGGTAAATTCAATATGTTTCACTTCTTGTATTGCCATATATCATATTACTCATCTGGTCTCATTTATGAAACAAATGGAGAATATTTGTTTCGGTCTTATTTAATTGTCACTTATTAAACTTTTTAAGTGAATGTACAATTTTACTCTTCAGTTATTATTGTGTAAATTTGTTCTCTTGGGGCATTGTGCATATCAAGTAAGGTTAAAGTAAGAAAATATTTTCAGGTATAGTTAATGATGTTTAAAGCTTTTCTTACTTTTAATGAAACACACTTGATTTAACTAATACATAGAACTAAAGAAGTAATGCTTATAACAACTCGTTCAAAACGTGGAGTTTTAAGTTTGCTTCTTTTGAAAAACACCAGAACAGTGAAGTTTTAAATGCCCCATGCTAATTCAGGGAGGTGCCTCTATGATAACAAAAGAATAAGAAAAAAATGTTTGTCAAGAACCGTGAGACCTGCCTCGTAAATCAAAATCGTTTGTTTTGTCTTTTCTTATGGCCTCATGGTTAACAGATAGTGCTGGTCTATCTATTAACTCATCATCTCTGTTCCTTTTTGCAGTGGTTCGCTTACAAGAACCTAGTTTTCAAGCCAGACAGGTGAGCCTTATAATGGATTTGAAATTTTTATTCTTAATTCAATCAATTCATCAAGTTCTGAATAGAATCTTTCAACACCCCAATTTCTTTTCTTTTAGTGATGACCATACCATTGATAAGCATGTTTAATGGGATTTACAGGGAAGCCTTGGTGAGAAAAGTAAAAGAAACATACTATGAAATAACTGGAAGCAGCAGCTAGAGGAGGAAGTGATTGACACCAGAACAAGCATTGTGGTTGAAGATGGAAGGCCATGGTTGATAAATGCTTCTGACCATACTGTATCATCCAATGTAATGCTACGAAGTTACCTGTACTCAAAATAAAATGTAGCTTCATACCACCATTATCTCGTACAGTTTGGGTGGCAAAAACAATAAATTTATTATGCTTTTCACTTAAATAGCAGGATATTCTCTCCCCTGTATTTGTTATCTGCAGGCATACAGCTCGAGTAGATCGCTTCTATTTCATATAGACATCCTTTGTGATTCGTTCATAATTACTTTATCTGCATGGGTTAAGATGAATTCAGCACAGCAGTAATTAGTATTTTGAATCAATTGTTGTTGCATTCATCACTCTAAACTCCAAAGTATTTTTTTAATAACACCTAATGTTTTAAACTAACTTTTAGTATTTGTTTAAGTATTTTTCTCAATAGCAACCAGCATTCTAAACTTAAAATAATTTGTGTCAATGGAAAATTGTTACAGGTTGAATGCACCAACAATTATTTTAAAATACTTGAAAGTGTTTGATGCATAAAAAATTAGTCCAGGATACTGAGAATACTTCAAAGTGCTAAACGCCTCTTAAACCTACTTGTATATATATAGTGGTATAATTAAAAGGAAAAAAATTTAGTTGGGTCTTACCTCAAGGATGCTTTTAAATAGGATAAATGTTCAAAATACCTTTTATGTTGCAAAAAGAGTATATGGTACTATAAACAATTTTTTAGTGTAAAAATGCATTTAATGGTAAAAAACCTGGTCTAAAATTCTATAGATGTTAATGCTTCTAAACGTTGACCGCCTGTTCAAAATTTTTGACCAAATCACATGATATGGCCAGTGAGGTGGCGAAGGGAGTTTGAAGATTTCGAGGAAACTGCCCCGAGAGAAGATTGCCTTGCAGCTCAACCTGAGTGAGTTTCAGAAGCCCAAAAAGGCACTTCGGTATTGACCGATTGAAAATGTTTTCTCCCACACGAATCCTAGTCAATGACTCGCATCTCCCGAGTGAATCAGGGATAGGACCGAAAAGAAAGTTTTCTAGGATAATCAAAGTCTGGAGATGATTGCCAGAGCACATATTTAGACGCGCTAGATCGGCAAATACAAGCCTCCCATTCTTTCCCAGACCCTGAGGAATGCTTCTGGTGAAGTTGTTCTCCAGAAGCTGGAGTACCTCCAGCGCCGGCAAATCCCCAATGAAATCAGTAATGGCTCCATGAAGCTTATTTCTGAACAGGTTCAAGAGCTTTAGGTTCTTGAGTTCTGACTTCTGATTCATCATAACGAGATCAAGCTGGGATGTGCTTTAAGCAGCAGCAGAAATCTGTGGTTCCATGGCCAAAACTGCGTCCACCACAATCACTTTTCCATATTTATAACAGTTCTTCGACAGCTTCAAGCACCATTCATCGCTCCAATCATCAAGTATCCACTGCATAAAAGCCCGAATTCATTAACCCCATTGATTATTATCACCACTAAGTAACCTACCTTCATGAAGATGGCATCTCCTTGATGCACACTTTTAAACATATGTCCTCCCACGTGTTCCACTCCTGCAACTTCATGACAATTATTGATCTAATGCCGCGCACAAAATTCACTCACTGATTAAACAAATGTTAATTCAATCAGTAAAGAGTTAACACATAATCAACAAGGTTATGAGTTCAAACCCTATTGCTGATGTAAGGATTTCATTGATGGTCAATCTATGAATACATCTACAACCACTCTTCGAGATTTGGATGAATTTTTGATATCCACTTCATCATAAACTCTTTTCTACCAGAGTAGGAAAAATATGAGCAAAGCTGATTATGCCCGGATAAGGAGAACCTTGTTGGATGACATGAGGGCAAGTTGAAATTGATTGCTTTGTTGGATAAAGCCCTTGAAACTATTTTCAACCGTTCAATAATTAAGATTCCAGATTGATTGTCTTCGTAGTCCTAAAGTAAAATTATCTACAATTGTGTCAGAAAAAAAAGGAAAGGAGTAAACAAACTATCAATATAAAGAAGAGCACTGAATCTTATATTTTAATATCTCAATTGAATGATTGTATCCCATCCGCATCTCTACTGTATACCCATAAAAATCAAGTTTAAGAGAATTTTTAGTTCAGCACTTCAGTTTAAAATATTTCCATTGCATTCTTTAGACTAGCTTAAAATTTAAATATATAGTTCTATATTAAATTCATGATTATTAATGAATCCAATATACAATTAAACTATTTTCTTTTTCATTCTTAAGATTTGTAAACAAATGCATATGTTTGGCTTAACTAGATAAAAACAAACAGAAGTTTATCGTGCACATTCCAAGATATATGAAGTCCAACGGAATAAATTTGTTCTAGCATACTTTCTCACGACAAATATAGAGGCCAGAGGCTGGAGATCTTTAATTCTGTAACAAATGTAAAAATGCCTCTCTTTCTTTCACTCTTAATATAATAGTCACTTGATATTCTTAAAGATATTAAAAGTATTAAATAAATTATTTAATTATAATAATATATTATAGAATATCTGTATGTATCATTAAATTATATTAATTAATTTGTAGATAGCTTAATTTCTCAAGGGGGAAAAAGATAACGTGCTCGTGTTAATTTAATACAGAAAAGGGTAAAGAAATAAGACACACGAACCAGCTATCAAGGAAGACCATATCTTGAATCAACGCAATAAAAGGGCCCAACGATCGTATTTACAAATGAAATTGTTGTGATTGAGCCATTGTTATGAGTTGGTAAGCGATTAAAGAGTGATATGTGTGCTTGATTCATGAAAAGCTTTATAGATAGTTCGAACTCGCAAACTCGCTCACATAGCGGTCACACACACCCATAATATATTCTATAGATAGTTCGAACTCGCAAACTCACATTTAATTAAAAGAAAACCTTAATAAGAGATGTGTTTGATGTCCGATGGGCCACAAGATCCAGACACCAAGTGGGTCTATTTGAAGAACTCCATAACCCAGAAGTTACGAGCAAAGCATTCATAACGAATCCCAGTGAAGCCAGCTGAAGTGGCTAATTGCATGAACTCTTGTTGGCTTCTCTCCCTGCCTCCTGGGTTCTTAGTCAACATGAGCACATCAAGTTGCGATATGCTCTTCACTGCAGCCGACGACGGATCTGGTGCGATGGGAAACACTGCTTCCACCACAATCACTTTTCCATCTTCTGGAATTGCTTTGTAACAGTTCTTCAACACCTTCAAGCACAGTTCATCACTCCAGATAGGAAGAATCCACTGCAAATTAAATCCACCCAACTAATTAACCTATCCTTCTTCGTGATTGGTCTTCAACACGTATGTTTGTACTTCTAGGACACAATTCTAACATATTCCACCGTTGGAAGTAAGAAAATCTTAAATCGCGTAATCTATCTTAAAATTTGTTTAACTTTCTAACTCAACTTCTATTTAACATACACAATGTTTAATAATGCGACTTGTAAATAAGATTCTCAGGCTATCGTTTCTCTCTGTTTCATAAATTGGATAAGACTTGTAAATAAGACTCTACTTATACCCACCTTCATGAAGATGGCATCTCCCTTCGGCACACTTTCAAACATATCACCTCCAACGTGTTCTACTCCTGTACCATTACAATCAATCTTTAATCTTTATAGTTTATCTTCTTAAAGGTAGAAATTAACATTTTAAAGGGTTAAAAGTTATTGCATTGAATATCATCACTGAGTGAAAACTGCTTAGGCAGCAAACGATTAAACTTTTTTGGGTTAAAAATATGGAAATGTTGGCAATATGAAGAAGCAAGTTTAAGGTCATACTAGGATAAGAAGG
>JANTPZ010083473.1:0-10608 GCA_025593235.1 Vachellia pachyceras | reverse complement strand
AGGCTATCGTTTCTCTCTGTTTCATAAATTGGATAAGACTTGTAAATAAGACTCTACTTATACCCACCTTCATGAAGATGGCATCTCCCTTCGGCACACTTTCAAACATATCACCTCCAACGTGTTCTACTCCTGTACCATTACAATCAATCTTTAATCTTTAAAGTTTATCTTCTTAAAGGTAGAAATTAACATTTTAAAGGGTTAATTAAAGTTATTGCATTGAATATCATCACTGAGTGAAAACCGCTTAGGCAGCAAACGATTAAACTTTTTTGGGTTAAAAATATGGAAATGTTGGCAATATGAAGAAGCAAGTTTAAGGTCATACTAGGATAAGAAGGAGCATGCTGGATGACGTGAGGCAGGTCGAAATTAATTCCTTGAAGATGAGGATATTTGGAAGTGATCAAGCTGAGAGTGACCCCTAGACCTCCACCGACATCGACCAGTCTAGTGATGTCCTCGAAACCTTTGTAGGATTCCAGAATCTTCTTCATAACCAAAGTGGTCTGACTCACCACTGCCTTGTTGTAAACTTCATTAAACCTCGAATCCAGCCTCGGATACTCAAACGCAGGAGATCCATGAGCCCTATGGAATGCTATTCCCCCTTCCAATATCGCTTCTTTCATTTGCGACCTATGCAATAATGAGAGTGCTCAATTATGTTATCAAGTTTTTTTAAAATATCAAAATTATACGAGAATTTTAGAGGCAAAAAAGAAAGAGTAATCTAACCAGCTTTCCAGGAAGACCTTATCATGAACCAACGCAATGAATGGGCCCAAAGACACGCCATCAGCATATTGCACAAAGAATTTGGCAGCCGGAGCAAGGCCGTATAACCGCCGGCAACATCCAGGCCCTTGAGTTTCGTCGGCGACGACGGAACAGTGAAGAACTGAGTGAGACGCCAGAAGCCGGAGGAGACGATCTAGAGCGAAAGGCGCCTCAGAGTTCTTGCACGGAAGTTGGGACGCGATCTCAGCCGTGGAAAGCCTTGCGCTAGGACCGGCTCTGTGAATGATGTCGAAGACACCGAGCTCGGCCACCGTTTGCAACGCCATGGACATGGCGGTGGAAGTCGCGAGCTGCATCGCGTAAGAGAAGCTCTCTTCTTCTTGTTCGTCTATTTCCGGTGGTTGAATGTTCCCTTGGCTGGCCTGAGAATGACATTTCGGTGAGTGCGCCATCAAGGATAGACGATTGAAAACAAGAAGAATGGAAAATATGTTTATACAGATAGTACTTCCTCGTATTTATGTGGTAGATCATCAATTATTATGTTGAGAAAATAGGTTGTACTGTAGCGTAAATCCAACTTAATTTATTATCAAAAATTTGCAGGGATTGTGTTGTCTGGAGGACAACGAGAAAATTTTGCATGCACTTGGACCAACAAATCAAACCGTTTCAATCTTGCATGGCTTTCCAAAAAGGAGGAAAAAACAATTGTGGGACCCACCATTTTTCCTGAAATTGCTCTCTCCTCACTCTCCTCTTCTTCTTGTTCTACTGGTTCTGGCTTCACAGGTTGATTGTGGAGAAGCTTGGAGGAAGAATGGGGTTGCTGTGAGTAGGCCATTTCGAGGATAGAGATGAAGCCAGAGAATGGACAATGAGCGTCGTACGTTTGGGTTTTGATTCCTGTACCCTCAACAACCGAAAGATTTATACAGATTTGGCCAACCCGAAAAAAGGAAAAAAGGAAAAAGTTGAGAGAGCAATGCAGTTCCTGTAATTTGATAAGAAGTCCCTCTGCGTACGAAGATGTTTCAGTAAATCATGACTTAGGTGTTCTACCTTTAAATTATAGGTAAACCCAATCCAAAAAAAATTATTTTATTTATAATTCTGTGAAGCCAGTTAAAATAAGATAATAGAAGCACTCACTAAGTAAAAGTTAAACAAAAATACTTAATAAGGAGTGTTAATCACATCTAGATTGTCTACATAAAGGTTCAGATGAGTTTTTTCAAAATGGTAGGTTTTGAATGAGAAAATCATTTTTAAAAAATAATAGTTGAAAGATTGTTTTTATTTTATAAAATTAAAACAAATCTTATTAAAAATATAGATTTATTCAAAAAAAATATAAATTTATATCACTTACATAAGATCTAGGCAGTTCAGATTCAATTAGTCAATTCTCTTCATCCTAATATGCAAAGCGCTCAACAGCTCCTTCAATAAACAAAGAAAAGAACGTGATTTTATATGCGTTTAGAAATCCAGTGAAAGAATGATTTTATATAAATTAAGGTTAATATGGAACATAATTCCCAAGCAAACACTCTCATCGCAAGGACTCAACGACTTTGATGTAGCCGGACAGATGAGCAGTAACAACTCGTCGTTATTATGTGCCGTCCCGTCCATGCCTGAGCATCGCTGCATGGCCACCACCGGAACTAGCGGGTGTCGTATTGTGGTTGTTGTGTAGCAAACTGCGATTGGGATTCGTGAGTTGATTGGGAAACGACATGTCTCTGTTTTTAGTGCACAATTTGCCTTCATCCTTACTTTATTTAAAATATAATCTTTAATAAAGTAAATTTCTCATCATTTAATTCTTGAAATTTATAATAAGTTATTTTAAATTTTAAAAAATTAAAATAGTTCATATTTTATTATATTATAGGGATTAATATTTAAATAAAAAGAAACTTAATGAACTAAAATTAAAATGAAGATAAATTTAAGGTTCAAAAGTTGTATTAACATATAATTCATGTAAAAGAAAGAGTAATTAAATCAAGGATTAAGGTGGACAATTTGAACTATTTATTTGGACTCATTACAAAAATTATTTTGGTTCACTGAAAACATTTTTAGTTTAATTGTTTTAAGAGGCATACCTAAAAGCCTAACTATTCTTTGGTTTCAGTTTCAAGCGTCCTTTCTTTCAAGAATTTGACCACTCCCAACGGTACCATCAGCCTTCTGTGTGTTTTTTCAGCAGTGTTTTATGATGTAATTTTTGCGTATTCCTCGATCGATCCATGTCTGTAAATGAAGTGCCTATCAGAATTTGAGTAACACGGAATATCTCTCCTCTCTCACTGTCACTATTATCCTTTAAGTTCTTGTGTTCTTCACTAGTTTTGGTCTCCCTCTTGCAAGGATGATTTAATCCTGAAGAGTACCGCTTTATCTTTACTAGTAACTGCAAAATAACTTTTAAAGATGGTGACATTCGATGCGACTCAAATCGTTCATTCTTTTGCAAGTTCGGACGCCACGTGATGACATCAATTTAACACATGAAGGGTAAAATTGTACCATTAAATAATTTAGAATGTTCAATGCACCCCCAATGAATAGTTTTAAGGTGCTGGATGCATCTTAACCCTTAATATATGATTTCAATTGTTTCTTTTAATTCTGTTTTGTTTGTCGGTTAAATTATCTTTATTGTCTTATTAGCTAATACATTTTAGTGACTGGAAAAACGACAATAACTTTAGTTTTGAAATACACAGTCATTAATATTATGACTTTATCACACTATGTTAGATGTATTTCATGTGAATTTATCACGCCTTTTTCTTTTGCCAAGTAATTTATCACATGCCAAATTCTTTTAATGATGCATAAGATGCGATTCAACTTATTTTGATGTGAAAATCTTACAAGTTTCCTATACTATGCTTGCGCATGGAATGGACCAGATTGAATTGGTTAGTCATGAATCCGAAGTCTAGATCAAAGAAAACTTTGGACAGAATATAAAAATCCATTGTCCGATGTGATTTAGTTCCAACTCGAAATAGGGCTGGATTAGCCTTGGTGTCCATTTGGGAAAGCAGTAGAAAAGTAATTTTACGCAAGCCGAGATAAATATGTAGAGGAGATTGTCTCATTTTAGAGAAAAACATTGTTGAATGTATTTTTAAGGGGTTAATAAGCTTTGCCAAACGGGCACTTGGTCTAAATTGAAAATATTAAATATAAATATATTATATAAATATATTTTAAATATATTAATTATTAATAATATATATAATATTTATATATATATTAGAGGAGATGGGGACGGGACTCATGGAGGGGGATGGGGACTGAAACTGATTGTTAAGTGGCAGTAAGATAGAAATGTGCCTATCATAATGTCAGAATGATCCATATCGTTACGTCGATTCAATGAATAGTCTAATCAAGAGGTGATTGATTCTTTCAGAAACCTTTATTTGATACCAACACAGATATTTCTTTGGAAGGTTTTGCGAGTTAAAGTGAAAATCTCCCATTCTTTTTTATAAGTAAAAATCAGAGATCATAAAGTTTATTATGAAGAAACAATTAGTATTTTGCGATAAAAATAAAACTGAAAAAAAAGAGCATTACTGCTTATTTTTCTCAAGTGATTGGTGTTGTAAACTAAGTTTTTCCCAAAAAATCATTATGTTTTGGGGTGGAGGGGGTAAACCCAAGAGAAAGGCCTCATCAAGTTGCGACAATGATTGAGGGCAGTGACAAATTCAGAAGCAGTTGGTGTAATTTTTTTATTTTTAAGTAAATGATAATAAAATTGTTAGTATAAATAATTTGAACGGGTTCAAACCTTAAATATCAGTAGGTGTATAATAAAAATTTAATAATTATTTACATATAACAAAAATTTTTCAGTGGGGCATTTGCATACCCTGACTAATATGTGGCTCCGCCACTTATTGATATCAAATTGAAGACATAGTTGGACGGTTGAAGATTCCAAAGGATTAGGTGGGCCTCACCCAGTGGCGGACCTAGGGCCCTAGTTCAGGGTGTGTAAACTATTTTCTAACAGTGAGTTGAAGATACGTGGGATTTATTTTTAATATGTTTTGAAAAGAATTTGAGTAAAAATTGAGTGGGTTCAAAATTAATGAATGAGTGGGTGCAAAATAAATCACATAGTACTAATATATACCTAATTTTCTGAAAGTCAGGGAGTGCGGCTGCATCCACTTATACCAACACACGTCCGCCTATGGCCTCACCTCCCTATTATGCCTAGGCTCTTGAGTCACGCTAATATCTCATAGTAAGATAAACTAAAGTTTGAATCAATTTTTTTTTTTAAACTAATGACAATTTGGTTTAATGGAACGGTTGGTTTCTCACAATGTAATACTCATCTAGTCATATTTATATGTTAGAGAGATATGGTTTTATTTAATTATATTTATAAGTCATATTATTAAAGTTTTCATCTGAATGTACAATTTACCTTTTATTTATTATGTACTGACTTTGATTTCATGTGTTACAGTAGTATTAAATAAAAATGAAGAAAGAAAGCTGTTAAATTTTAAGGTAGAGTTTACAGTTTTTCTTGACCTATATAAAACATGTTGGAAGTGACTTATATATAAATAGGATCAAAGAAAGTAATCAAGATACGAATCATAACTCAGATAGTATCTTGAATATGATTGTCTTTATTAAAAGAATTCGTGGTCCAACAAATAAAAATGTGGTTGAAGATGCATCAACTTGGCAAGAGATTTTAGATGGCATAAAGTGATGTGGTGCTTGTGTGCCACCACAAGTGGCCATTCAAATCACATGATAATGTGCCCGTTTTGATAAGTGGTGGGAGAAGTGACTTTTTTGTAGAAGTTATTTTGAAAAGGAAATTCTGAGTAGAAGTTAAAAATGTAATGTGATTTATGTTTGGATTAATGGTAGGAGAATTAGCTTTTTTAAAAAGGAGAAAGCGTTTGGATAAAGGTTGGAGAAGTGATTTTTTGTGACAAATTACATAAAAGAACATGAATTTTATTAAGTGGCACATATTCATATATTTTATTTTAGCTATTTATGATAATTTTGAGGCTAAAGACAATGATAAAAAATAGTAAATGAAAATATATGTAAATTAAATATTAAAAAAAGAAATTTCTTTGAAATAAGTAATAACATCACATAATTGCATCATACTCCAGTGGATATCACACCCTTCTATTTTTTGTTTATACTTCAACGAAGATAACCCACGCTAAATTATTCAGTTGGCAGTCTGCATTCTTATCCTTTACTTCTTGCATAATCCATGATCCATACCTAACACCAGAGAAGACAAATCTAATTATCAAAATCAACTAGAAACTCAATTCAAATCAAATATTCAAAGTTTAAACCTCAAGACGCAGAGAACACTGGACAGTGAACAGAACAGTAGGGGCAAGGTTGAGGTGGTTGACATCGACTGGAGTGAATTAGGATGAGGACTGAGGCGTGCAACGTGCTGGTGCCTAATGCTGCGAGACATGACAATCACACGAACCGAACAGGAGATCGCGAGTGGCACTGCGATGAACGGATGGAAGGAAATTAGACGAATGGAAGGAAGAGAGGGGTTGCCGATGGTGGTCATCGGTGATGGGCTGATGCCGATGCAGCTAGAGCTGCAAACAGGTTGGGGAGGGGTGATGACAGCGCTGTAAGTCAGAGTAAGAGGGGTCACAAACGCTCACCTGGACGCTGCAAGCTTCTCACACCGTGACATTCTCTCGCTTCTGCGAAAAAGCTGCTTCACCGGGAGAAGCGCTTCTTGCAAGAAGCTAATCCAAACGAACGAGTACCAAGCCGCTGAGCGTTTGGACCAAAAACGCCACTTATGGGCTCTGCAACGCTGAACCAAATGGTGCTAATGTAAAAAGCAGGATCCACGAGTTTTGTACTGTTTCATATGTGAGGATGTATGCACATTAATTTTAAATATATTAAATTATGAATTTTTCAGGGGACCCAAAACAAGATAGTAAGGGAGTGAAATGGAGAATAGAATAGTAAAATTTTTAGGGTGGGCTGTTTGGTTGGTACTGGAATGGAAAAGAGGTTGATGGGAAAATTTTTGTTTGGTTGAGTTAAAATTGTAGGAAAGAGAGTAAAAAAATTATATCAAATGACTATAATGCCCTTAATGACAAATGTGAAATATTTTTTTTATAAATATAGGTATTTATTGATAAAAATCAAATTATTTATATTTATTATTTAATATTTAATTATCTAATATTTAAATATATTATATTTATTAATTATATATATTTATTACTAATTATATATTTATATATGTATTTAATATATGTTTATTAATTATATGTATTGTTAATTATATATATACATATTTACGGATGAGGTGAATTTTCACCTCATCCGTAGCCCATTTGAATGGGGTGAGAATGGGGTGAAATATTTTTACCTCATCCGCTCGTCTTCTCCAGCGTTGGCGTTGGTAACTGAATTTGAACGAGGGAGAGCGAGAGTGGAAAGAAAGGAGGGGAGGGCGGAGGCTGACTGGCAAGGAGGGACAATGTTTACCGGTGGTACAACATTTGAGCAAACAGTGGCGAGAGTGAGAAGTGAAGACGATCAGGGTCAAACCGTAATTTTCAAAGGTTGGAAAATCAGATCCCACCAATATGATTGGGAAGCCATTTTTCATTTAACATAAGAAAATCTTATGCCACCGGAACTCTCTCTTAGAAAAATGTTGCAACCAAACAGTTTCAGCGAAGGAAAATACCCCATTTTCCTTTTCCATCGGAGATTTTCCGCCAACTAAACAGGCCCAACGTCCAACACCTACGACGGAATTTCTCTGTCACTGGTCATTCCTGTCTGCGATTACATTTTGGGCTAATGACCCATAAATTAAAAAGCCCGCAAGTTTCGTTTATGGTTCACCATAGTGTCCAATCATCCATCTATGAATTGGCATTTTAACCGCATAGGCCCATGAAGTTTCACTATTTTTTATTGGTATATGTATTCTCCTATTAAAAATAGTTATATTTAAGATACAATTGAATACTAAATACATGCATATCTTTAAACGGAAAATTCAAAATTTGATTCATCATATTGGGAGACTAACTCCTTCTGTTTGATCTAACCTTCATTAGTTTTATTTCTACTACCACGATTATTGATATAAAAATATTTATTAATATGTATTACTGAATAATATATCGATATATAAGTTAAGCAAATTACTTTAAAAAATTAGCAATGTAAGTAATTTAAAGTAAATTTATTTTTTTAATATTTCTAAAAAAATCAACAGTCTCTTATATTAAGGTCAATGCATGTTATTTATTATTTTTTTGTCAAACTAGTCTATGGTAGCCTATAAACTCATATAATATCTCATTCTTTAATGTAAGGCATAGTTAACTTTTTAGGTGAGATCATTAAATTTAGATAAACTATTTTAAATTATATATTATAAAATATTTACAATGTATTATACGTTAATTTATAGGTTATGTAAATTAGTTTGAAAAAATAAGGTGAATTTACCTATGATATATCTAGCAGTTCTTAATGCCAGATAAGCAAAGTATCATTAGATTTTCCGTAAAGAAGACTGAAGAGACATCCATTTTCCTGTGTTTTTTATAAGAAAATTTTAGGAAAAGGATTGAGCTCACCTACTATTCAAGGGCAGGACACCTAACTTATAATTCACTGGGACCTGTCCCTGTGGGCACTGGAACATGTCAAGCAAGCTCTTTAGTTCTGGTCATATAGGTAGGTCAACCCAGATTCACTAAGCTGTAGTGATGCCTCCCCAAGCCTGCTGTTGGAACCACAACAAAGTAACACTCCTCAGGATCGAATCCTCTCCCTTTTAGGTGAGAGTATTAACCCAATATCTTCGTCAATTGAACTCACGGATGGGTATTTTTCTGTGTTAAATATTTATCACATACCTCATCAACACGTCTCTAATTGCGTAAATCAGTAGAGATCTTTTGTCCAACAAGCTAAGAGATGAAATCCATTACGCATGGAAGAACTGTCACATGCATATTCATATACAGAGAGAGCTAGAACTGGGCAATTAAATTATAAGAACAATATTTAAGAATCGAATTAATGGTCAGCCTTGAACAGGTCGACACAGGTTTCCTTGGAGAGGCCTATGTTCCAGAACTTGAGGTAGTACTCGCTGTAGGTGAAGTTCCGGTACAGCGCAGGACGTTGAGGGTCGATGAGGTCGCGGGCTGGACCAATCACAGCGTCCGGTGATGGGCAATAGAACGTTGCAATTGACATCCTCTCCTTCTCACGGTTCACCACCGCTCGATGCAACACACTCTTGTATCTGTCATTGCTTATCACCTCCACCCACACATACCAAACATCGAGTCACATATTTGTTTATTTTCTTCCGAAAAAATTTACCATCAGATCTCAAATAGGAGAATTATTGAACAGAAAGTTTAAAAATTGATAAAATTGTCATCAGGTTCCAATAGTAACTCGTTTGGTTGTCAATTAACAACCTCACTAATTGTCAATAACAACCAGATCAGCTACTACTAGGATCTGATGGTAATTTTGTTAATCTTTGAAACATTTTGTTTATTAATTATTCTTGTTGGGACCTTATTGTAAATTTTTCTTTCTTTTTTTTTTGGCGAAATAACCATGCACCACTCTACAAGAGCTATATCTCTAATGAAATTTAAGTTATTTTCAATTCCTCCTTCAATTTTTTATTATAACGGACAATCAACCAAATTATGTTGATAAAAAAGTCGGTTAAAGTTAGTTAGATACAGTAAACATACAAAAAATATACTTTCTTTCTGTAGGAACGAGTGTGAAGATAAAGGAAGAGACAGTGTGCGAATGAATGCAATAATATTAAAATGAATAATTGAACGGGAAAATAAGGCATTAATAAAAGAAAATTAGAGAATAAGCTATCCTTAAAAACCATTAATTAAAAGCACACTTTCTAGAAGACCCCGTACCACACTAATTAATTGTCAACATAGCTAACATTCTAAGTTTCAAATATATATATCCATAATGATTTTGACCCGTAGGAGAGATTGAAGGCATCGGGTCCGTTTGGGAACGCGGTGGGATAAGTAACTTATTTGCAGAAAGACTTATGGAGAAGTGAGATTGAAAATAAGTCAGATTGTAAAAGTAATTTGTATTTGAAAAAGAGGTAGAAAAAATGATTTATTCATAAAAGTTTAAGATTTCAGTTTGTTGGCAGAAATAATTTATTCCCAAAAGTGACTTATTTTCATAAATCTTGCCAAGCGCTGCAGAAAAGTGAATAGCAACTTTTTTCCACTTTTGGCACTGTGCACCGTGCTTCTAGGTGGGGAAAAACATTGCCATAGATTGATCATCAAATGCGTACCTACCTTACAAACCAAATTTATCGAGTGGAAACTACATAATAAAAAAACGTTATTCTATTAATTATTTTAATCGATCATGTACCTATATATTATCCATGCTTTATTATTTTGGTTATAAATGTTGGTAGGCATTTGCGTGCTATAAATCACAAACACAACACGCCAAATTAATCATGCGCCTATATGTTATCATTGTTCGACACGTATCTTTCATATTACCAAAAATATGCTTTCAATTTCCAAGGTGTATACGTTCACTAATCAACATGCCAAAAATTTGAATTCATTATTTAAAATATTAAGAAAACTAATAAATCGAGATAGTTATCATTTTCGTCTTGATCTATAAATTAATGTATATACATAAATGTTATAAGTTTATAATATAAAAAAAAAGGTGGAGTTAGATGTGATACCTGAATTTGGTCGCCGATGTTGACGGTGA
>JANTPZ010083472.1:0-15352 GCA_025593235.1 Vachellia pachyceras | reverse complement strand
CCAAGACAGCTCAAAGGAACGAGAATAGAAGTATGGGAGGTAATCATATTCCTCAGTTGTTTTCCCCTCCTCAGCTGCCTTGATGGCCTACATAGCATTAGAATATTATTATCAAGTATACATCATAACAGAAAACTACCGAGCATATAATTCGCAGTAGCTTGAGACACCAAATGTGGGTCAAGAAAAAAATCCCCTTAATTTCGCAGCAGCATATAATTCCCAATGTATAGTATTAGGATTCTAATTTTATGTAGATATATGTATTGATTGGAAATGACGTATTCAGGGAAGCGCTAACCTTCACTGCCTGCTCGGCTGATTTCCGAGCATGATCAACATGTTCAACTCTTCTCAACTCACCATACAATTTCAAAGGGAAAGTAGCAACATCACCAACAGCATATACGCCAGGAACACTTGTTTCAAAGAAAGGATTAGTCTGCAACCATCAAAATTCCATCTTGGATGTCAATGGCCAGATGCAACAATCATTAAGTAATTTTTTGTTTTTCTCTTGAATTTGTGGATATAGTACCACTGACCTTGATTCCGCCTTTCTCCTCTTCAACCTGCCCTTTGAATAAAGCCGTCTGAGGCCTTCCTCCAACACCAACAACAACAATATCAGCTTCCAAAACCCTGCCATCCTTCAGTTTGACTTCTTTTACCTGAATGGAAGATGAAAATCACGTTGCTAAATTGGCTTTGCCACTTTAATATTACCATCTGATCAAAGAATTTAGAGAGCACATAAATCATACCTCTCCATCTGAATTAGAAGTGAACCCAACCACAACAGTGCCTTTAATGATGTTGACTCCCTTGTTCTTGTAATATTCCTCATAGAAAGCAGCTAAGCCAGATGTGAAAAGGCGTGGCACTGCAACAACAACTCAAAACTTCAGAACTTAAAAGAAGAAGAAGACAAGTAGCTCATGGGTACGACGTGCATAGAGAAGCGAGATTGGATCTTCACTTACTGCACCAAGGTTCTGGGTAGACCATGGTAACATCAATATTATTAAGTCTCAGCACTGCACTAAGCTCCAAACCGATGTATCCTCCCCCAACAACTACAGCTTTTGCGTTCTTCTTTGCTTTGATTGCCGCATACAGTACATCTGCATCTTCAACCTCCCTCAAGTAAAAGATGTTTTTGGCGTCTGCTCCTTGCGTACCAAAATCTGTCAACCTTATGACCTGCCAAATAGAAGCAACATGTGTCAATATACCTAGAAAGCTAGGAAAATAATGGATACGGAATTTCCATATTCTATCCACAAGAATTCTCACTGTTGAGCCAGTAGCAATAATTAAAATCTGGTAACTGATTGTTTCTCCTGCTGCACTGATCAAGGATTTTGCAGCCAGATCTACCTTCACTATTTCTGTGCCAAGGATCAACTCTATCCCTGCAATCACCGGTTAAATTTGCATGAGAAAGCTATTTTGAGGTTCAGTTCTATTCTTCTATTTTGTGTAACTTTCGTTTGACTAGATAATTGGTTGAATAAACCATCTAAGGAATCCTGCATCACCTTTCTCTGTATACCACTCAGGAAGCAATCTTTCTCCTCCGCTTCCAACACATACATGGAATCCAGGAAGTCTAGCAGGAGCTGCAAAACCCAAATGTCTCATATATTAAAGAGTGAGAAAAACAAGAAACCAGGATTAACAGTAGCAAAGATAACAGTTGACTTTGAAATTCTTAAAATTTTCACAAAAATGCGTACAAAACTCCGGTAATAAAATCTATTGGAGCAAAGAGTTGGTCCAAGAAGCAAGGAAGGAGGAATAAGACCAAAGAACACACGCACACCTAAAGATTTAGATACTTACACTCTGGAAATAGATAAGCCTTACTCAAAGCAGGACGTTCATAAGGAGCAACCTGCACACATGCACACGAATAAGGGAATATGTAGGAGGAAACAACTACATAGGGTGCAAATAATAGATGCTATTATTGAAAGGAATAATCAGCAGAGAGCACAAAAGGTTATACAACGAATGGAATGAACAATAATGATTTTACAGGCGTCATCAATGAAAAAGACCATTTGGACCAAAAGACAGGTTTTTGCAATCTTTTCTCTCTAGAAAAGGATAGAAAATGCTCTAATCACATGCCCCCAGTGCTTTTGATGCATGCATAAACTTTAGACGGTAGTATATGACAGGAACATTTCTTATCAAAGAAAAGGGAATACTTTTTCACAGGATCAACAAAACGAAATATAAAGACTATTGTGGCAATGCAAAATGCAGCTTGGAGGTCTGACGACTGACAGGTAAAGTCTATAGACATTGCCTCGAAATGCAACCAAAATTGCTTATTGCAACCAGCTAGGTTATATATCAACATATAACATATAATATGAAATGATGTGAACATTTGTTTGTGATCAGACCAATTCAAAGTTTTTGGCCAATAAAAGAAAAACCAATGGAGAAGCATTTGCATCTTCCTACCAACGTATGCTAGGAGAGCCTTCACAGAGAAATGAGGGGAAAGGAAAAGCCGTTAAAAATGGAAAATCGTGTGAGTGCAGAAATTAAATGCAGTATATTCTACCGCTTCTTTAGATATGATTGCCAGCTCCCCGGGCTTAAGGCCCTGTTTGGCGAACTCTCTTGCTGCATAACCCTGCAATATTGAACAGATGTGAGCCATAGTGAATGAAAATGAAATGATACAGTAAATAACATGTAAGAAAAGTTTTCCGGGTAAGGAAGGCTCATGCTGTTCTTGCTAAATGGGCAGCTAGAAGCATATCATAACAGAAACATCGAACAGCAGCAATATGTTTTTAGAAATTGCAGACGAGTCCTATGCAAGGCAGGCTTTGTCAAAACAATACCGTCAAAAAGTCAAGTATTTGAGTTTCATCTGAATCTTATCTATGCAATTACATTTCAGATTTCAAATCTTTAAAATAACGCGTGGTGCAGCCACAAGTTCCACAAGTTGAGAAATAAAAGGAAATTGCAACAAGGATCGGATCAAGCAGAAGAGGAGAGATGATGGGAGAGCTCACCGCAGCAACTCCTCCTCCGAGGATCACGTACTTGAAGCTCTTCGTCATGGACGATCGGCAGAAATCGATGCAGTGAGAAGAGAAATGACACTTCCAAGCGGAGACTGGAGAGGGAAGATGCGATAAACCGGAGGCCGCGCGATTGGTCGGATCTTCTTTATAGGGCGACTACGCCGCAGAAGCTGATTGGTCTGTTACTTGTGAATTGTGATGCTTTTATTATTTATTTATTTGGTGATCTGGGATAAGTGTGAACGCAGTATCGGGTGTTGGATACCTCAAATTATTCTGCAATTTGGGGCCGGGAAGGAGAATAATAACATTACAGAGTGGCTGCTTTGGAACGAGATGGAGTATTCACAACGGGGGGAGAAATTTGCCCGATGATTGGATTCTCTCAGCGATGGTGATGAGGCTCTCCGGTAACCTGGCATTTAACACCACTTCTGTTACAAGCATCACCAACCAGATGCTGACACGTGGTAAATGTGGTAAAAATATCGAAACAGGTTAACCCGTAACCTATTCAGTTTGGGCAGGCTCCTAAATGCAACTGATGGACACGAAATAGAATATCCACGCGTTAACTTATACAAAATTTTGCCAACGGTGAGCTGAAAGCCAGTATTTACAGACAGCCTCGTCAATATTAGATATACTCGTTCATGTATGGGCAGGGCAAAAATAAGGCAAGCCATCACGTTGCGATTAGATACATGAGGCCGTCTTATTAGATTCAACTTTTGTAGGTAAGCGTCTTTATATAACTTCTACCATGTATTTATATGGTGACGTAAATCCAATTTTAATTTAATTATGCAAAATGGAGATGAATCATGACGAGGCGGCGGGACACGGGGACGGGCAGCTTAATGGAGTCATGGATTACTTACCTCTGTTAGGTGGCCTACGGTCTGACTTGTTTAAGGCCTAGTTTGACCTAACATGTTTATTAAAAAGGTCAGGCTAAGGCTTATTTAAATGTTTAATTGTATAAATAGGTCAGACCTATTTTTTTAAACCCTGACTTGTAAGCCTTTAAGCTGACATATTTATATATAAAATAAATATAATTATTTTTATATGATGTAAATAACATTTTTTTGTATTTTTTAAATCCAAATTTTTATATTAAACACTTACATCCAATAAATATAGTAGGCTTAAAGCCTACCTTGAAGTCTTTTAAATGTGTACAATAGTAGGCTTAATGCTTACTTTGAGATTTTTTAGAGGTTTACATTATATGTAGGCCTCTAAAAAGACTTCAGACCTTACCAAACCTTTCGAAGGCTCAAGCCTGAGCCTAAAAAAAGCTTACATTCAGGCTCAGGCGTAGGCTCAACATTTTCATTATAGGCTCAGGTCTATTTAATCAAAGCCTAACCTGGCCTGACCTATTTCCATCCCTGTGGATGACAACAATATTGGGCTTGTTTGGGGAGGCATGGATGATGTACTTGTTTCTTGGAATATTTGAAAAAGTCAAACACATATTCAACATTATTTTTTCGCAAAACGAGATAATCTCTTTCACATGTTTAACTCGGTTTGCATAAATGTATTTCTCTACCGCGCTCCCAAACGGAAACACAACCTTTGGGGGTGGTTCACACGCGCGAGCATTTATTTCTGATGACACGCTGGCAGTTTATTTTTATAAATTATAATCTTCACTACAAATTCGAAAAAATATGGATAACTGGAAAAACAAAAACAACCTTGTCAGTTCCAATTTCCAACTGCGATTCCTGGCTTCCAAAATGAAAGGAAATAAAACTCAATTCCCGGACAGCATTTTTGGATCCCCAATTTTTTGGGCTATGAACCCAAACATTGTTGTCCAGAGTCAATATTTAGATCAATCACTGTGACGATACCTCCAAAACCACCGGGTTAAATTTAACAGAAGAAGTTAATTTTTCACAATTGAATAGCTGTGGTTGAATCTGTCACAACGCCCGGGGCATTATTGCCTTTGATAGAAAAAAAATCAATGTCATGGAACCTTATGATAATTTTGTGAATCTTTAGGATTATTTTGTAGTTAATTTTTTTATTTAAAACCTCAAGGTTATTTTTCCTTTTGTTTTTCATCGTCTTGTTGCCTTGAATCATTAACACATGCCATTTTTCCTTTCACAATGTAATGGTTGATCGCACCGTAAATAATTTCTCTCTTTAAATCTCAGGAAATCTTGGCTTTTCTTTTCCTCAGTTATTGAAGTAAAAATATGAAATGAGTTTTATCTGTGTGTGTGCCCCCTCTTTTTCTTTGATTCGCTCAAGCAAGAATGTATGGTATATTGAACTGCTGGCGTCACACTGACAGTACTAAAATTTTGGCTTTTCCTCATTTTATTCGAAATTATCTAATGCCTACAGGATTCCTCTTGTTATTTTGTTGGCTAAATCGCCGCCTTTTTATTTATTTCCCCCCTTCTTGATTTTGCCTTTCTTCTTTTAATGATGGAGTTTGCAGCTTTTATTTGAATTTGAAGATCTCTACAATTCCTGGCTTGATAACATGCTTCCCATAACTTCTGTAGTAAATCATGCCAAGGCTCTACCATTGTTGAGTGGAATGTGCTACCATTTATGGACATTCTGAAGTATCTATATGGCTGCCCGTTGGAGCTTACATCGGATAACTTCCTCTCTCTTTATGTATGAGGTAGATTGTAAAATGGTATAACTGTGGCTGCAAAGAAACTGTAACATTCATGAGCTGTTCTGATACCTTTGTTTGTTTTGTTCTGTTTGATATTTTTCTTGTAATCTTAGGGTGCACTTTATTTTGGTGTGGATTCACTTCTGTCGAAGTGCAACATATGGTTTTCTGATGCGTCCTCATCCAAAGGATCTCAACCAATACAGGTTCAAATAGAGGATATAATTCGGAAATTTCGTCTAACATTATGGAATTCACTCTAACAGAAATATTCTTATTTGATTTTAACATTATGGAATACACTCTAACAGATGAATTTTTTTAATGCATTGCATTTGCAGGAAGTGAATTTATGCTGGAATTATGCACGAGCTATCTAGCTAGAAATTTTGTATATTCCTGGTTCCTATTTTCTATATAGCTTGTGCATCCACCTTGTTATCTTACATTCCTCTTTGATAATAGGCTTGTTTGGTAAGTCCGTTGGGAGAACAGACACAGATTCTGAGATAAATATGTGAGAGGAATTTTGTCTCAGTAAGCGTAGGAATGGATTTTGGGGAGGTCTTGCCCAATGTATTTCCAGAATGTCAGAGTCCAGACCCATGAAAACGAGGACACTCACAATTCCTGGTTTCTGAATTTAGCTGAGAAACTTCACTCTTTTTGTTTCCTCAATGTCTAGCAGTAGGCTACTTGTGGAATTAGCTCTCTAGTGTTTTTGGTGAAAGTTGGGTCTTCTTATTTCTTAACACCCTGGAAGGCTGGATTGAAATGTGACGTAGACCAGCAACTACAACCACTCTACGAGAGAAGAATAAATGCAATTTGGTTGCCTCTTAAATGGAAAGCACTGAGGATCTGATATCAATGTATTAATCCTCATGAGGCTCTGCATTAGAATTACAAGAACCCATCTATTGATATATATATATATATATACTTTTCTTTAATTTTTAATTTACCTATGTGTATTTTTATTAATTCATTAATTTTGTTTCTTTTATTATCATTGTAATTTTCTTCTGTTAATTCAATTAGCTCATTTACAATAGCTAACACTGTTAACAGCTGATAATGAAAACATTTAATTAGGAAAAAAAAATACAAAGCTACCAAATTAAAAATTGAAGGGAAATATAGATACCAACAAATGGTTTTCTTTAGAGCATGTTGGGATAAAAACATAAGTCCATCCCCTTATTTGGTTTAAAATTTTAAAGGGAAGGAATCCAAAATCTATCCCTTCATCCTCTTCCGTTCTCTTATTTTGATTTTCTTTAAATTGATTTTTTTAGGGGAAAAAAATTGTTACTAATTTTTTTTACTTGAATATTGTTACTAATTTACAATCACTAAATTTATTATATTCCCACCTTACCCATCACTTTATAAAAACACTTCGCTGTCAATGCTTCCTCCTCCCTGTTTTCCAGAAGCGCAAAAGAAGTTCAGCCGGCCGACGCTTCTCTGTTCTCCAGACTTCTCGCCGTGGTCGCCGACACTTTTCTCCTGGTAAGCTTCCTTCATCTTCATCGGCTTTCTTTTTTTTCTTCTCTGCATTTTCTATTAACTGTCGACGGCGAAGAGTAACGCCCTCTTTTTTAGCCACACGGATCGATGAGTCATGCAATGACTTGGCATCTCGTCTCTGAGTTTTGTTGCCAGAAATCGTTCCTTCTCGTACTCGCACCTCCCTCAATCAATCATCTTCATCGTCGTTTCTTTGTCTTCTCTCTCTTGTCGTGTCCTCCTTCAGGCTCTTACTTCGATCTGGATAATAGAACCCCAAAATCCTCTACTACTCAGGTCCCTTACTATTCCTAGCATTGTACAACAAAATTCCAATTAATCTCATTCAGGATAGCTCGAAGTTTCTACCTTGCCATCGATCTGTACCTGTTGATAATCTTTCTTATAGAGTTTGCATTGCATGTGTTCAGAAAAATACAATTTTTGTCTGGTGAATTAGGGGGCTCCTCGTCTTAATTGAGGACTTTGGATTCTGGGGTTGTGTTTCTATTTTGCTCGGTGGGTTTTTGTGATAATCAAGCGAGGTATTATGTCTATGCATATATTTACTATTTAAGGTGGACCTCTCTCCCTTCTAGCTATGTTTTATTTAAGTTTAAATGTCATTATTATTTTTAACAATTTAAGAGTTAAAAAGCACTATTTGGATCTTATTTTTAATATAAAATCTATTTTAATAAAGAAATTAAAGTATATAATAGATAATATATTGGGATAGAAATTTTTATTCTCTATTTTTATCATTATGAAAAATTATATAAATCTGGAACAATCTGGTCGCTCGTTTGGTGAATTTTATAGACATTCTCGGGTCTCAGCTCTCAATTCTCCCGTAAATAGGCAATAATATTTTCAAATCTCCGCTCCCCTTCCTCGAGAAAGGATTTTCAGCCACGGGAGTCGTCAATCTCAGCCCTGTCCGCGCTGCCATCTTGTACCCGAACCCTAGCTAGACTACTGCTGACAGCGTAGAGGAGAAGAGTCGCTTATTTTTTTCTTCGATCCAGGTATCCTGTTTCTGCCTCCACCCCCTCTTTTTTCAGTCGAATGTAGAATAGCTGGGATCGGAAATCTAAATACCACTCTTATTTTATAGGAATCCTTCTTTTGAAATCCAATTACAATTAGTACAATAGATTATATACTAAAATTTAATTGCTGCCTGATAATGGATAATGTTTGATATCTCTATAAGTCGTAATCCTTCTCGAAATTGGAGTTTCTATTCACTCAAGCGCGATTATTTTTCGTGCCCCAGTAACGCAGTTGAAGTTTAAAAATATCAGATAGAATGACAGTGAGTCTCAATAGCAGTGAACTTGCTTCCTTGTTCGGTCTTGGCTATTTGATATCAACCCTTGCTTTCTACTATCTTTTATGCAAAATCCCATTTTGAGTGGTTCAGAGATCGAATATTTTTGCAGTCGTGTGATTTTTCATCCCTCAATTCTCAAGCTACCTTTTGCCTGAAGAAGATTTGTGATAATGGTACTTTATTCATTGTCATGTGAATCATCACTTGGTCTTGGGTGCTTTCATTCGGGATTTGTGGTATGCATCAAACTATTGGTGATTAACTCTTTATTTGGATAGCTTATGCACTAACACTGACCTTTCAAAACATAAACGGCCTGTTTTGAAGTGATTGGCCTTTTGTTTTCTTTTCTTTTGGACGTCGTTGCGAGCAGAATCCAACTAGTTGCTGAAAAGTTTAGGGTCAGATCTAGCAGAATTTCAGTATGTTAAACGTGGGATGGGAGGCGGCGTAGCCTCTTCATTGAGTTGATGTTGACATTTGTTTCAAAGTTGGAATTTTAATTGCAGAAGAGATTTTAAAAAAAAATTTCGTAATCGCCCTAATCACTGTGCCATAAAACACTCCAGTCCTATAGAGCACTTATTAGAGGACCTAACCTTTAAAAACCGAGGTTAATGCATAGTGAAATGAATTATTTTATCGTAACTAAACGAAGTGGTAAGCAAACCAAGATTGAAAGTTTTAAAATTTAATATTTTGATTTCGTTTTAGCAAACTTCTGTTTGACTTGTCGCAGTAATGGAATAGTCTTTCTCTTGTGCAATGCTGTAAGCTATTTTGTTTGGTGATTGATTATCACCTCACCTTGAATGTTTTTATCTAAACTACTGGTTGAATAGCTTTTCTGATATTGTTTACGTATTAAGTTACACATTGTTTGGTCAGAGATATGGCAATTGATCTTCCAATGTCACGTTTCACTTGACAGAGAGGAAAATGCCAAAAGTAAAGACAAATCGCGTTAAATATCCAGAGGGTTGGGAATTAATTGAGCCTACCCTTCGTGAGCTTCAAGCAAAAATGAGGGAAGGTAACTAACTATCTTATATCTTTTTCATGCTTTGCAAAGTTTATCATGTTTCTCGGGAACTCTTTGAACTGATGTTTATTTTTGTGGCAGCGGAGAATGATCCACATGATGGTAAAAGAAAATGTGAGACATTATGGCCTATATTTAAGATTGCACATCAGAAGAGCCGATACATATTTGACCTCTACCACCGGAGGAAGGAAATTTCAAAGGAATTGTATGAATTTTGTTTAGAACAAGGATATGCTGACCGCAACCTGATTGCAAAATGGAAGAAGGTGCTTCTCATGAATTCAACAATTTCTTACTATGAAGAATATGTCTATTGTGCATAATGCTGTATAATATGCATCAGAAAATTGTGGACTATCCATTGGAAAGCTCTGATTATACCCATTAAAATCAGGGAGTTAAATATGAGCATATAGGATGGAATATTGAATATTCAAGATGATCCGAGTTTTGATATTGATATGGGCAATATATGAGAAAATGAGATCTTCAAACTCTTTTACCATGATTAAATATATTGTTTACTGTTGCAACAACGCTGAAAATATAGGGCTTCTGGAAATGCAGGGGATTTTTTGTGCTTCCCTTAATATGTGAAAAATAAATCTGTTTCAATTTATATATTCGTCTAACCTCATTTGTTCATTCTTTCTTGTTTTGACTAAGTAAACCCTCTGCTCACTTGTTTGAAATTGCAGCCTGGTTATGAACGTTTATGTTGCTTGAGGTGCATGCAGCCACGGGATCACAACTTTGCAACCACTTGTGTTTGCCGAGTACCCAAGCAACTGAGGGAGGAAAAGGTTATTGAGTGTGTTCATTGTGGTTGTAGGGGCTGTGCAAGTGGGGACTGAGTGGAGATTGGCTCTAATATCAGATGTGGGGAGAGATTTCTCATGATAGTCTGTCTGCGTGCTGAAATATGCGTTCATTACAATCTAAAATTAGTCTTGTTTCAGGATTGTATTCTCCGACTCAGTATGGTTAAGATGTGATAACTAACCACACGGTTTAACTTGTATCTGACAGAAACTTCAACATTGATTACCTGATGTAATATTTTCTTCCTTCGCTCCAAGGATTACATGTTTGACCAGGCCATGGGCCACTTGAGACCTTGCTGACCTCCCTTTTCTTTTTGGGTTCACAAAGGAAAAACTTAATTTTTTTCCCAGCGACCGCCATATTTTACATCTTGTTAGGATGCTGTGTTATTGGCCCTTAAACTCTTTCTTTGACTGTTGTATTGACTTGCAAGAATAGTTTTCAAGAGATTAATTTCTCTAATTATGCATTTTTTACCAACGTTCTTGAATAACACTGTTCTATGGTTGGATTAAAAAGAAAATTCCTTTTTTTAATTTTTATTTTGCGCATACGTTTCATAAATGTTGTATTGTTTATTATCATTTTTTTCAATTAAAATAGGGTAAGGGTGAAATGGTAATAACAAAGTTATTGATGAGGGCATCCAATACAATTAACTTTTGAAAGGTAGAAAGTAAGCAATAATTAATAAAGTATAAATTTAATAACAATTACAAATTTAGCAACATTGTTTATTCTTATTTAACTTCGTTAACCAATTAGTGTATTTTAGAGTCTAAGGCTTCATTTTAGAATTGTTTAAGTAATTAAAATTACTATTTTTTTACTTAAAAAGTTGAAGTAATGTTTTTTCTCTAATAATAATCAAAACTATTCCTTTTTGTTTAAATTTTTTAGAGTAAAAGAAAAAAGTTAAGCAAAAATGAGAAAGGGAAAAAATGTAAGATAAAAGAATTTTGATTACCATTATAAAGATAAAAATTATTTAGAGAAACTTTCATGAAGAAAGCAAAATAAAAAGGAGTGGTTTTGATTATATAAATGATCTTAAAACTAAACTTTAAACCCTAAAAAATAGTAAAATATGCCAAATGGTTAATGGAGTTAAGGGAAATTTAATGATGTTGCTAACTTTACACCTTATTAATTTATTTTTGCTACATGCGCACCTTATTAATTAATTATTACTAAATTCGCATAATTCAAAAGTTAATTGTGTTGGATGTTCTTTGTCAATACTTCATTGCTAAATTTACACATTTACCCATAAAAATGCTTGTACATTGAAATTCTATAAATAATACTAAAAATGTATAATTTTAAGGGAGAATTGGGGATAAATACCCCATTGAAAAATCAATTGTTGAATAAGACATTTTATAAAATGCAACTAAGTTTTCACTTTATGTATGATTGAGCTTTCAAATTATGCAACTGAGCTTTAACGTTAGATGTAACTGAGCTTCTACCTCTGCAAATGACCATCACCTTTATGCAATACCTTCCTTCATTCCCTGAACCGCACGATCCATCTCTGTCCTTGCTACCTTTTCCTTCACAACTTCAACTCTCACCATAGCATCAGTTTCCAGAATATGGTTCAAAGGGGTGGTGCTTTCAATACCCATCCAATCGGATACATCCCTTATTACAACTGACAGTTATCCAGTCAGCTGCTCTATTACTCCTTCACGGTACTAGAGTAACTTCTACATTTGTGACTTCAGCTAATGTAGAAATAATTTCCTGCATCTCCCATCTTCCTCTCCAATCCATACTTTCAATCGAGTTCTTCATGCAGTACTAAAACACCTTAGCACAATCCATTCTATAGTAGTTTGGGTGCTTTCAAATTCTTTCATGAGTCTTAATGCTTTTTTTAATGCAAGAACTTCTGTCATTGTTGCTGAATCTGCTCTCACTCTTTCAGCAAATCCCCACAAGAATTCGCCTTCTTCATTCTTGCATAAGATACCAATACCAGCCATATCTAATGCATAAGACCCATCACAGTTAATTTTAACAGCACCTGGTTTCGATGCTTTCCTTCCATCACAAAGTCATCACCGCTGCTGCTGCTGCTGCTGCATCATTTCTGTTCTCTAAGGTCCACCTTTTGACTTTCCAAAATTCATCAACTGCTTTCTCAGCCAATGGATATGGGAATTTGTACTCAAAAGCCATTCAGTTTCGTTTTTTCCAAATCAACCATAATACCAAGGCAAAGTGGGCTAACTGCTGCTTGTCCAGTACTAATTGCTCCACTGTTATCCTCCTTCCCCGCCTTTCCCCCAAATTATTTATGTCTTCCTTTTCAAACCTTAGTGTCAACCTGCAGCCAAACCATATACCCCTTATCCAGAGACACAAAAATAGAGCATGTTCCAAAGTCTTCGGCTCTTTCTCACATACCAGTCACATCTCCTAGGGACAACACTTTCTTTTGAATAGCCTTTCCTTTACCAGTATTGCTCCAGCTAAGCATCTCCATATAAAGTGGTTACTTTTTGGTAGCACCTTTAATTTCCACACTTGGTTCCATAGTTCCTTTGGTAAGTGAACCGAGGAGCTTGCCTTATTATCCATTCTCTTTCTCCTAACTTTTGTGAGATGGTATCCATTCTTAATTGCATACTTCCCATTTCTTGCCCCTTCCCAAATTACCTTATCATTTTTCCGAGTGTAGTTAAATGGTGTTTGCTCAACTTTATTTATAATTTCCTCTGGCACCAACTTCTGTAGCTTCTCCACTTCCCGTCTTCCATTCTGTATTGTATCTGTTACCTTCCATTTCTACTTCTCCTCCGGGACATTTATACAGTCATCCAGCACTCCATCCATTCCATTTATCCATCTATCCCTCCAGAGTCTTGCTTCAGTCCCATTACCAATTCTCCGGTATAAATCATCCATCAACATTTTTCTTCCTTCTTACCTAAAACCCATTCCTCCCTCCTTTTTTGCTCTTGTCATATACTCCTAAGCCCTCCAATGTATTTTTCTTTCCTCTTCCCCCCATTCCACCAAAATCCGGCCACCAAACTGTCCAACTCTTTACAGATTTTTTTGAGAATTTAAAGCAGTACATCGGATACAAAGGCATAACACTGATCACTGCCTTTATCATAACCTCTCTACCTGCATGAGATAACAATTTACCACTCCATCCCTTTACCTTTCTACTAATCTTCTTTTTTATGTAGGCCAGTGCCTGACTTTTCGTTTTGCCCCACATATTTGGTATGCCCAGATACTTCCTTGGTTCCTCATTATCTTTTATGCCAAGTATACTACAGGCTTTTCCCTTCACATCCGCTACAGTATTATGAGAAACAATTATTCCAGATTTGCCTACTGGACAGAAGCTCTACAATAATATCTAACAACACAGCTAGTTTCCTGCAATTATTCTCCTTAACATTCATAAATAATAGGATATCCTTGATAGAACTGGACAAGCTTGTTTCCTCGCTCATCCACATTTTTGTCGAACATCCTTGATAGCATCTCCACCACTATAATGAATATATATATATATGGAGATAGGGGATCACCCTGTCACAATCCCCATTTTGGAGTCAATTATGCCAATTTTATTCTTGATAGACAGATATTTAGCCTCACTGTTGTAATGCATCTCATTACCAAGTTTGCCCAATTCTCATGAAAACAAACTTGAGTAGGGTGGCTTTGACAAAATCCCACTCCACCCAATCATAAGCCTAGCTCATGTCCATTTTGAATGCAAATTCACTCTCATTTTCCTTCTTTTTAAGTAGTTGAAATTTCATGAGTCATCACAACATTGTCATGGATTAGCCTACTTGAGATCAAAATCTCCTTGGCTCTTTGAGATACATACATTCAGCCACAATTTCAATTTGTTGGCTTATACCTTTGAAATGACTTTGTAAACAAAGTTACAAAACCCCATTGGTTTAAACAGATCCACCCATTCAGGTTTATCCACCTTGGGAATCAAGGTTAGATTTGTACAGTTTAATTCCTCAACAGCATTACTCCCTTTAAAAAAATCATTTACCACCCTGTACACTACCTCCTGCACCACCTACCATGATGATTGATAAAATTTTCCGCTAAACCCATATGGTACAGGCGCCTTATTTTCTCCAAGTTTAAATACTGCATCATACACTTCTTTGACAATCACCTTAGCCACTAAAGCATTATACCTTTAGTAAAACATTTTTAATTTAACTTTTATTAAATTAATATTCGAGGTCTTAAGCGTAACATTCTGTTGGGTACTAAAAACTCTTGATGTGCTGTCATTTAATAATTTCTTTTGAACGATGCGCACGGGGATGGATTGTATATTTGTTGGCGTATTTTTTATTTCCCTCCTCTTTTTGGTCAATGATATTTCCCTCCTTTTTATTTGAACTAGCATGTACTTCCCCGCGCGATGCGCGGGAAACATATTATCATAACATTGATCACACTACCAAACTGCAAATAGTTGTTTTTCACTTACAGTCTATGTAATGCATTCTCATATCCCCAATTGTCAGTCCACATCTGTATTGTAATTCGCAATATTATTACAAAAATGATTCAATTGATATTTTCTAATTAAAGTAGTGCTAAAAGCTTAGATTTACATTTCTCCACTCAGCAATGACGCACGCTGATTTAGGCTAGTTATTCGGTCCAGTGGCCACATTCTCAATCTTCCTGACAACCAAAAGGCCATCTCCAAGCACCCTCTGCATAAGAGATAATTTGATCACAGGTAAATGCCCAGCACATTCAAGATAAGGCTAGCTATTGAGAGGCATATAAAGACATATGAAGAATCCAAAAGTGAAAACTTCTTCTGGTTAAAAGATTTCAAGTGTTGGACTGTTTCAAATCCAAAGCCACAGTCACCAAATTGGTAGATTCCTACCAACAAA
>JANTPZ010083471.1:0-17670 GCA_025593235.1 Vachellia pachyceras | reverse complement strand
CCAAAGCCACAGTCACCAAATTGGTAGATTCCTACCAACAAAGAATCATTAGTAGCAACCAAACCGAAGATTCATGGGTCAAATAAAGATTGATCTAAACAGTTCAACCATCCTCATTACTGAGTGAAAATTTATAACTCAGCATAGTATGTAGTGCAACAGATTTTAACACAAGCCAGCAGCAATGTCTAATTGTTCTGTGCCAAGAGTGAAATTAGAAAAATGCTTCTTTTTGTGTGGTTCTCAGGTTTACTATATCTACTTTGGCTCACTGGAGCGATGGTTTTCCTAGCATATCATAATTTGAATGCATGCAGGCACAAAGCTCATGTGGGTCATCAGCAAATAATCCTTACTATAGGTTTCTTGAAAAATATAATTACATATGTATAAGAAGAGATTAGAGCATACCCCAAAAACGACATGCTTGTTGTCTAGCCAGTCACATTTTGCACAAGTTATAAAAAACTGAAACAAGAAAAGAAGTGAGGATTCTTCGGTCAAATAGAGCAAATATAATTTAATATTCCCAGGCAATAGAAAGGAGAGAAGTGCGGAGGAAAGGGGTGGCCCTTGAAATGTTACCTGGCAACCATTGGTATTCTGTCCACTATTTGCCTGCAATCACACAAGAAGGTTTTAAGCCTTCTTAATTTTGCAAATGTAAACTAAGCAAAAACTTATGTAGGTCTCAGGAATACGTTTTTCTTTTCCTTGGGGATAAGGACTGTTTCAAAGAACTTAAATATTGTGATGCGATAAATATATTGACCAGATAACCGCATCCCAGAAAAGTAAAATCATTTTGGCAAAAAAAAAAAATAAAGAAAAAGAAAATCATTGTTTTCCAACTTTTACAACAAGGGATTAGCAAAAATAAACCAGTAGTGAGGATAGCACGCTGTTCATGGACAGGATGACCATTAAAAGTAACCATTTGGCCATACATATTTAGTGCATTACCGGTTAAGCAAAAGAATAAGGATATAAATTTGACGCTTACAAGAAGTAAGATGCAAATCGATACAACAAATACATACCATTGATAGAAGGCCAGGGCCAGTATGTTTGGCAATAAAATTTTCATCATCAAACTTGTGTCCATAGATGGAAACACAACCACTCCCATCACCCTGTGAAATAAGATGAATTTAATAGGAATTTAAGAATTTGACAGAAAAACGTAATTCAACTAAATTAATGTAACAATAAATTAAATGATAAAATATACAAGGGCAAATATATGAAGCTAAGTAAGGCCTATTTGTACAAAACATTGCACAAGAAACATAAATATCAAACTAATGATAATGTTAAGTAACATGGGACCCATGATAAGAAGTCATGCATGAAGATTATATGAGTAACTTGCTTGTTTAACAATCAGATATTTTTCTCCTCACGTATGGAAGCAATATCATTATCACCCATCTTATATACAGTGAGTTGAAAAGAGAAAGTCCAAGCTCGATGGGACAGAACAGTACCTTCAGAAAATCACCAGCTTGTATCATAAAATCCTTAATCACCCTATGAAATTGACAGCCTTTGTAACCAACAGGAAGACCAACTTTCCTGCCAATTAATTCAGATCATATCACAAGTTTTAAATCTTACCCCACAAAAATATGCCATTTAGAACTTGGAAGTTTGACTCCCAGCGAAAGCTGAAGATATTGAAAAACACTGAAGGATTAAATTTAGGAGTAGGACTACTATTTAGTCAGTCAGAAGTCTGAATGATTTTAATTTTTAACTACAGTGATGTTTATGCCGAAATGGATTCTGCTTCAAAATCATAAATTAAAGATGGAAAACCATCAGACTGTCAATGCTCATTAGTTTTTAGAACTATAAAGGAAAGAGACTAAAAAGAGTAACACGGAAGATTTCAACCCACACTTGACCAGCTTGAAAAAGATCATTTCACTACCTGTACTCGCCAGTGCAGAACTGCCTGCCAGATAGAAAAATAGCAAAACCAATCAATTGGAAGGCATGAATTGATAAGTAGCTAGACTATGGTATGCAGTATACAAGTTTACTACTAAAGTTAATCATTTCTAACAAACTGCATATTGCATTTATGACTGTATTTCACAAGATTATTTATCTCACCTGTTTGAATGTAACAACAGCTAAAATTTAAGTGTCCTAACTTTAAACTGAAACATATGATATCACATCAACATTGAAAACTCATAATAATTTCTCAGCAGTATGTTGTCAAATTCCTTCTGTCCAGAACTATAGAATGAACTTGAGATCATTTTTATCTTCTAAGTTATTTCTGTTTCTTCCACCCTGGAAGGCTATTCCCAACTTTATGGAACAAATACCATGTCCATAGCCAGGCAGCAATAGAACTAACTATAGTATCCAGCTACCAAATTTTGACCTATTCACTTGCTTTACTATCGGTGTTGCACATTTTAGCTAAAGATACAAAGAAGACCTATCGAATCATCATTGAACCTCTCTGGTACTACTCTCAGCAACATCTCTCCGATCAAACACAACAAATATACCACTTCTCAACTTTCTTTCCGTCAAATTCCCAAGGAAACAAGCTAGAAAGTAAGGAAAAAAAAAATTCACAGCTGAGGGAGGGAAAGGAACCTGAAATTCTCAGCAGTTTTGGGTGCAATATCAGCGAAGAGCTCCATCTTGATTCTACCAGCGGGGATGTTACCGATGGTGATATCGAAGAACACGACGGGGTTCTTAGGGTTAGGAGGCCGCACGTGCCACTCTACCCCTGCGTTTCCACCAACAGACGCCATCGGAGTTGCAACTCAACCGTGAAGAGAGAATCTAATATGCTGATAGGCGCTCCGCCGCGGTTTTTTCCACCGTCCCGAGTGGCGGCAGCATCCAATGCTTGTTTCAAAAAATTTTGGGATTTTTTTAATAGGGACATACGAGAGACTTCTCTGGAATTTATTTAAACAAATTTTTATAATAAGAAAAATTTAATTAAATGACTATTGTAGCAACATAGTTTTCATTTACCAAACAATTCTGAAATTTCATTGCAGTCCATTGGAATCAAACTGAAATTATCTTATGTGGTAAAAAAAAATGTTACTGTTTATTTTATATTGGACCCGTTTAAGAACGCGATAGAAAAGTAATTTTATGCATGTCGAGGTAAATATATGAAATAGATTATCTTATCTTGTTTTATGAAAAACACTGTTCAACGTGTTTTTTAGAAGTATAAACGCTTTCCCAAACACCACCATTAACTTGTGGTCTTATTATCACTTATTTATAGTTGTTTATGGTCCATTTGGATAGCCCGTTGGGAAAACGGACACAAATTCCGAAGTAGTTTATGTGAGGGGAATTTTGTCTCGATAAGTGCATCCCTTGGCAAAACGGGCTTACCAAACGAAGCCTATATGTGTAATTCCACTCGTTCATTCAGACATATAAACGTATGTATTCTCTCTCTCTATCATACCCTAATGCGTTGTTTGGTAGGGTGGAAATGGGAGCATGAAATTGGAATTGAAATTTAATTCCATGAGATTGACATGTTTGGTTTGATGGAATTGTAAATCCATGTGGAATTCAATTCCACCAAAACACCCATTTTCAATTTCACACCTCAACCTATGGAATTCATCTCAATTCCATGGAGCCAACATATTTTGGACAAAAATACCTTTATGGAGCTAAGTTTATAATTTTATCAAGGGTAAAATAGTCTTTTTAGTTACATTTATAAAAAAATCACCATTCAAAGAAAAAACAAAAACATGGATTCCATCCTCATTTCCATGGCATACCAAACGTACTTTTAAAACTCATTTCCATATCCATTTCCACCTCCATATCCATTTCCATTTCCATCAAAATCAATTCCATTATACCAAACAGGGCATAAGAAAATGGTAAAATGGAAGTTGTTAGTTCCCATATATTTTCTAGTTAACTAACTATTTTTTTAACTACTAGTATATGTGTATTTCTACTTGTTCATTCAGTATCAGAACTTGTGAATATGTGGAAAAATAAGAGTTGTTAAAATTTTTATGTGCTCTTGTTAAATAACCTATTGCAGCCTATTCATTAAATATGCACTTTATGTAAAGGAACATTTGAAAAAAAAAATTATCACTTGCAAATTTTAGTTCCAAGTCCTGACTGTCAATAATGATTGAGCTGTAAGGACACTTGCAAACTAACATGAGGATTAGAACAACTGGCTTTTAATTTTCAACTTATAATAGTCTATATTGCAATCTTTAACCCTTAATACAATAGTCAGTTGATTTTTTTGAGGAGATTAAGAAATGTAAATACTTTGCTTAAAAATACTTATTTATACATATAATTATATTATATATTAATTTATAAGTTAAGTAAATTAGTTTAAAAAAGAATGAAAGATATAAATATTTTAAGTAGTGTATTTAATTTCATTATTCTCTCTAACAAAAATCAACTAACCATGATTTATTCACACCATTGAGGTTTGGATCAATTTAACAAACATTATTTTTAATAAAATTGGATACACTTTTACACCTTGAATTTCAATCATTCCAAACATTTTTAACAAAAAAAAAATTCATTGTTAAAATTGTAATTTAACCCTGCAAACTTTCATATAAGCTATTTTTAACAATTCCATAACTGAGGAAATAACGGCACATACATATAGTAACCATGCAACGGATATTTTAACATAACAGCTTTATCATTCAAAGACACGATATTTAATAATTCCATAACTATGCAAATGCACATAAAGCAGCCATGAACAGGATAAACCAGCAGCCAAATAGGAGGCATTCCTGAATCGAAGGAGGAAAGTGTTCGCCACCTTCAGAACCTCTCGCCTCTCTCTCCAATTCGAACTCCAAATCATTTCATCAACCTTCCCTTGCAGCTGCCAATCAACCAACTTCATGGACGATGATGGCAGCCGATGAACCTGAATAGCACACAATACTGAAAGTAATGTCATGGTGATCGTAGAAACCCTAATACTCGGGATCATTAGAAGATCATGAGGCATAAAAAGTGAGACACCCAATTGAACCACCATCAAACAGACATCCACAATGAACAGTCTCCAAGCGGCCAACCAAGCAAGTTTGGAAATTAGAACCAAACCTCCCTCTGTTTTCATGTTCATAGAGCTCATCATCTGTAAGAAACGTTGCATGTTGTTAGCCAACAAGAACGGGACTACGGATGCCAGAAATCCCTGTGTTGAAACACTAGGGTGATATGGAAGGGAGCCAACGGTCCAAGCTACTATACCTACATGAACAAAACCTACAACTGTGAGTGCATTTTTCAAGCCCCTGATGTAGCCCATCGATTTCCTGAGTGAGTCTCGAAGCTCGTTTTCCAGTAATGAAGAGCGGGTCGAATTAGGGATTTGGCCGGAGTATTGAGTTTCATGGTTGTTGTCATTGTGGTGAAAATGTGGGTTTGCTTGGCCTGAAAGTGGAAAATGGAGCTGATCTTATTATGGATTTAAGCTCAAGAATTTTGGGTTTCTGAGTGAGGTGTGAAGGAGTGGAAGAAGATGGAATTGTGGTGGAAGGCAGTGATAGTGAATAAAGATAAGATGATCGAGCAGATATCAACAAATTTTTAGTGAGCCTCCGTGAAATCGAAAACGCCATTGCTACGAAATTCACTTCGATTCGGTAAAATCTGGAGAGAATATAATGGAGGGAGAGGCAAACATGGTAAATACCAAGGCATTTTTCCATGATAAAATTTTGACGCCAAGCCAAAAATAGTGCTTAACAAAATATTTGACAGTGTGCTACATATTTCCTTGAGTAATGATGCATCATGCATCCTTTCTGTTTTTTTTTTTATTTTTTCTGATTTTATTTCCGTCTTTATAAAAAAAAATTCATCCAGCACTTAAGTATCATAGTAAAATATTTTATAATGCGTTCACAGTAGTGAAATATTTTTTCAGATATATCTAACATTTTAAAATGTTTTTTATGTATTTAACATTTTAAAGTATTTTTGTAAATCTAGAAGCTTAAAAGATTTTTTAGTGCATCCAACACTTCAGCATAAAAAATATTTCAACTTGCTAGATGCACGTAAAAAATATTTTAGGATGTTAAATACATCATATAATATTTAAATATTGAATAAACTTTAAAAAATAGACAAGGGTGTTGAACACACCTTGAACCTTTTCTTCTGTTTTATTTTTTAAAAGTACAAGTTTCTTTATATTAAAAAGTAATCATGCTTTTCACCTAAAAAAGGTAACCATGCTCGACTCATATTATGATCAACTAACCGCTCTTGTAGAACACAAGCCTATCAGCATTATAAATGTGCCATTTTTTTCACCAAAGGCTTTATAAATGTGCTAAACACACCCAAATAAAACTCCTAGGGATCCCCTCTTCAAGCCAACATCAGAACTTTCAGCAGCGATATCCATGTCCGTTGAAACGTGCGAGTGGGTTATAGAAGAATTGTATTTCACAAGAAACATGCTATAAAACTCACGCCATTGTTACCAAAAGAATAGTAATCACAAAATTTCTTACAGTATTTCACAAGAAAATTTTACAAATAGAGATCAACAATGTGATTTGAGAAGAGTACCGTTTGAGGAACTTCAGGGAAAGAATTATACACCAAATGACCTAACCTTAAAGGATACACAAAGTTAGTACAATGAATATTCACAGAATGCTAGCTCCAACTCTGAAAATTTTGTTGCTTCACCCCATTTTTGAACACAATTGCGCTAAGTAGAGGACTTGGGTATCTTGAATTGTTTCTTGAGGAACTGCGAAGCTTCAGAATCACTCCTATGGCATAATATTCTAATTAGGGTTTTGGAATCTGCTCCTAGTCTGCTTCTGCCACCTTGCATTTCCATGCCACTAGCAGATTTCAGGTCCTCAACCAATTCTCGAGTCTGCAACATAATACAGAGAATAGAAATATATTTTGAAGAGTGCTGATTGACATGGGAAACTATTTTCAACATATATCATGTATAATCACATAGTAAATAAATGTCAGTCTTCCTGAACATCTTTGATTTTGATCTCCCAGAAGTTTTTAATCATCTCATTGCGATCCTCTAAAAAGCATTTCATCTTTCAATATTATCCTCAATTCCTCGTGTATAAATTTTTTAGCTGATAGGTAATGGAGATGGGTGACATGGTTGTCAAGCACCTCGCTTAATTAAATTTCTCATACGCACACTATTTATGCAGACAAAATCATCTAAACTAACCTCATGACCATGTAACTTTATCACGTCCCGAACCCGTGCTACCTGATTTTCAACAATACCTCGAGGAAGCCCATCTCCTCCAGATATAAAGAATTCCTGCAAAATGCATAAAAAAATAATAAAAATTATAGGTCTGAAAAGTCCTAGGCACCGCCATTTTTTGTGCTCCAACAAAGCAAAGTCCAGCCGGAATAACAAATCTTCCGAACAAACAGAAAACTTCAGTTACAAGAATTTTCAAAGGATTTGACGAGCAACAGGCGGCAGAAACAGAAGATCTATTAATGTTATGGGAATTCATTTTCTATTGTAATTTTTACACTAACAGATATGTAAACAATGGGGCTGCTTCATGGAGAACATTTGACTAGGTATTGTTATCTAGCAACTTGATTGGTAAACTTCACACATCCTGCGCAATGGTGACAATGTTGCTTCTTTCTTTTAACAATTTGAAACCAGGAAATACTTTTCCAAATGGAAAGACAACCTTCACGGCTCATGATCTTTAAACCTAAACAATTAAATAACTCGTTTCTTAAAATTCAGATCGGCCTGTTGCACAATACAGTGACTGCATACTATCGGCAGCATTGGAATGCCTTGATTATGATACCTTCAGAACATCCAGATCTTCCTCTAATAATTTTGCATCAGCTGGGAAGAAAACTCTTGATGGACCCCCATCTAAGATCACTCGGAGTAAGCCATCCTGGCAAGAGGGAAATGTTAAAAAGACTAGGAAAGAAATATGTCTAAACCAGCAAGAAGGAATCAGGTACCAACCAAAGATGCTTGAAGAAGACTTGTCACAATGCGATCCCTTAGAGGCTCCACAATAATATCACAAAGTTGGTTGAGTTCCTAAAAATAAAGAATTGTAAATCACAAAACTCCAGTTATTGAGAGATAGGAAAAGAACATTGGAGAAAAGAAATTCTTCGTTGAAGATGCATACAAGAAGGGACAGAATAAAAAAAAAATCAAAGAAAAACAATGGCCTGACACAGCTCTCTATCCCCACAGCAAATTTCAAGGGCAATCCTTCTGATAAAGCCATAGAGTGAACCCAAGAGTTGCCAGATAGACTTCTCCCATGAAAAGTGAAGAGAAAGAAAATTCCGTTTTGAAAGTTGGCAATGTGTTCCCACCACTACAAGCAAGCAAAATAGACGAGCAGCAGACTGCTAAAGGTTTTTGTGTTTTCTTTGTGCTGTTGAAAGTTGAAACTTTAAAATTAAACTTCTAAAACAGTCTAAACTCCAAAACCAAACAGACCCTTGCTCATCAAATTTGCCAAAAACGCAAAGTATGCAGCAGGTAGATGTTAGAACCATGAATCTGAAACATAATATGGTCAATGCTTCTTAGGCTTAAAGAAAGGTTATATTCAAGCATGCTTCCTCAAAGCAAAGGATCATTTGTAAATAAAATCACACAGGTTAATGCCAACTTTTAAGATAACCTAGGATATAAGCATTTTCCATTTATTTGACATCTTAAAGAATGTAGTCTTTCATTTTCATGTTTTTTATGATAATCCTATCAGGTACTAAAGAGGAATTTTGTAATCATGATTCCATTTCCAAAAACATCATATTCCCTATGATTCATTGCACCAAACGGGCCCAAACATTCACATTTAACCCACTTTATACACCTCCAAAACAAGGAAGAAGGGGAACACTTCACATATTTTCAACTCCTCCTTCACGTAAGGTTTTGAAGAAACAGATGATTGAATAGGTAACAACCCAAAAATTTGATGCAACATGTGATTTCAGTTTTAACGTCCCATAATTTCATTTCATGCATAACTGCATTTCCAAACTAAAAGCTATCAAGCAAAAACTATATGGCAGAATATGATTTCTTTCCAATGAGACAAACATTACCACATCAAGTGGTTCGATTAGTGCTTCCATTCTAGAACCTGAGACACTGGGTTTATACAAGTTATCTATGAATGGCCCTCTCAGATCATAGAAGACAATTTTAGTTCCTGCAGGAGAATAGCTAAATTAATGCATTGATCAAGTAGGTCTAAATTTCAAGTAAAGACATGAAATTTCAAGATGTTACCTGTGTACTCAGAAATGCGGTCCATAGCAGCATTTATAGATTTTCTACACCCATCAAAGATATCCTTATGTGCAAAACTTTTGGACTTCTCGTCCATGGATTTCTCTAAATTGCAAAAATTCACACAAGGTCAAATTCAAATATTTTCAGCATTATAATAAAAAAAATCAAGTATCAAGAATGTCCTAACATAATTTGAAGTAAGAAGCATCCGACGAAAGCATTTCTTATCCTCCTTCTCAAGACCTCTCCTCACAAATTATCGTTTGCAAAGAAAGGGAATAAATAATACATGACCACAATTATGCATTTCCGTTGATTCTAATGTCAGTTTTCATCCATAATCATGACTGCAACAATATAGCCGAGCAAATCCAAGATGGCACAACTGCATTTATAGATTGAATGTCATCTCAAATAGCAAGTACTAAATCAACATCTTTAGTTAATGATCTTAGTAGAGGGATATAGGGATCAAGCTGAGACCTGAAGGATAGGACACCCTCAGTAAATTCGTAAAGTCAACTCAATGAGAAAATATAATGAATTAAAGAAACTGCTTGATTAATAACTACTGCTGAGAAATAACCCCCCAACTTGTTTAACAAGCCACATCAAATTCCTATAAATTATACTTAGCAAGATAAGTAAGCAGGATCAAATATTCATTTTTCAGACTTCTCTAATTGCCTTTTTTGCTCTTATGATTAGCATGGTAAACAAAGAATTTTTTACTTTATTTTTCTTTTCTTTCTTTTCCACTTTCTATAAAGTAGGTTTTGAATATTGTTCATGGCAGAGATACTTACAAGTTACAACAGCTACTTACTTATGAGTTTTTCCTGGGACCTTTTATTTGTCCATCGCTCCCAAATGCTATCTTCCAATTTATTAAGCTGAGTAATCGCATACTGTAGACGGCAGAAATACTTGCATCAACTTAATGCCACAGAAATAGAAGAATTTAATAAATACATCTATTTTGTACATGCCACAGCCAGATTTAAAAGGGAATTCTGATTAATAGTTCTCAGTAATGGGAAAGGGGCAATCAGGGAGAAAGACAGAAAAAAGCTTTTTGACCAAACAAAAGGTAAACACATTACTCATCCTCTTCATGAACCTTAAAAGTTGCTATAACATCTGATCTGACTAATTGTATTATTATTTAAACTACAAACTGGCAGCAGAGAATGAAGGGGAAAAAGAAAAAAGGGCCACCAATGAATTATTTCAAATGATCAGATGATTTGGAGAAAATGTTTCAATTTTTATAAGAAAACTTAATAACAAACCTAGAGAAAGTCCAAATCTTGTCCAAAAGAAATATCGTCAACATCAATTAAATGAGACAGGAAAAAATGATCCAATATAACATAGGTTTTTTTGAACTCACATATAAAGTATTTAATTGAACACAAAGTGTTGAAGTTGCTAGGACACTAATTTCGCTGGATCTTGTCTCCTCAGGTGCCCGAGTATCAAACAGTTCCTTCTTCACAAAAGCCTTTATTCCAGCCTCCTTTCTGTATCGTGTGAGTATTGGCACTGGAGGTATTAAGTCTTCCTTGCTAGCTGCGCAATTAAAGGGTACTTGAAGGTTTAAACAAATATATAAAGATTCATAGGGAGGAATTTTCCTGTTCACCCGCAGGATACACATTTTAATTCTTTCCAGATAATCATAAAGCCTTTTGCAACTGACAACAGTTGAGGAGAAAGGCAACACACTGATACTCAAGTACATAAAATCTTGGAACATAAACACCAATGTTATGGATGCACCAAACAAGTAATTAACTACATTAGTTTGGTCTCTATGTTAAAGAGCAATCAATACCTAGCCCAATTAAATATTTTGCTTAAGAATACAATTTCAATTTTAGAAGCTTCCAGATATAACAGATAATTCCAGCTTGCGTAAGCGTAGCCCTTTTATTGTTATGCCATGTATAAATCGAGAATAAGTATAGAAGCTACTTTGTCATATGCTCCCATCAATTGTTTAGCAAAATTCAATCAAAGTTGAAATAGATAGTCATGATAACAATTGACCATCGTGATCTATCATTGGGATTTAGATGCTATCATACAACAAAAGTCTGATCCCATGAGGTGGGTCAGCTACAAAGATCGCATGCCACTATGCTTAGTCTGAGAGCAATTCCTTTGATAAGCCATTGTTGGTAGTTAGCTGATCTAACAACACGCTTCTGATCATCAGAATCATCACTGTCACTGGCATTACCTGCAAATATTTGCTTTGAACAGCTTGGTTGCCAGATTCACCTGTAACATTCTCAATGTCTTCATCATAGTCACTCTCCTCCTCCTCGGAGTCACTAGCACCCTGTGTCCATAATCTTGAAGCCATCCTTGGTCAAGAGCAAGAAACAGCATGTGAAAATAACAGAGAATCTGTATTTACAAATGTGTGCTGCTCACGTATCTAGTGACGTTCCTCGGCTTGAACGAGGCGGTGAAGATGTTAAGAGAAACTGCTCGTGGTTCTTGCTTCTTGATGATGCGGCGAGCAAGTAAAGAGCTGAGGTCCCGAGTGTCTGCAACCTGATGATGTGGCATGCAAGCACGTGTTTAGATTCTATTGGTTCCTATTTTTCTATATATATGAGTTGTATGCTTCACAAATAAATTAAGGAATTATTTTAAGAGTTTTTTCATGGTATCAGAGCCAGGTTAAATTCTTATCCCTCCCTCTAATGGGTTGCACGAGACGAGCTGATCACAGTCCAGTTCACTCGTTCGTGCGTTATTCCAGTTCAGGTTGGCTCAGTTGCGCCTTCGTTCCGCCGTCAACATTGTGTGCCAAGTCAACCTTCGTCATTTTTCAGAGAGCGTCAATCGTAGAAGGCTCCTCCATTCGTCTAGGTCCTTTTGCCCACGCCCACGTTGTTCAGATCGTACTGTCCAGTTTGACACGTTCTCCAGTTTCACTCGCATCAGATTGTCGGGTCCAGATCGTGTTGTTGCAGCCCAATTCATCGCCCAGTCAACTCGTTCTAATCACCCATCGTCACGAGCTCAGTCGTTGTCCTGGTTCTGTCGCATGCCCAACCAACTCCGCCGTCCTGGTTCTGTCGCATGCCCAGCCAGCTCCGTCTTTATAAAAAAAAATGAGAGAAGAGTCAAGTTCGTGCTTCCCGTCTCACTCCAATTGATCCAATCCATCTCCCAGTATCGCCTCCAGCTCGTATGTTACTTTACACCAGTTTCATAAAAAAAAAAGAAGAAGTCCCCCGTTGCAGCCACCGTTGTTCGGTCCGCAAATCATCGGGAGTCCACTCGTTTGTCCAGGTCTCGTCTCCTATTGGATCAATTCGTACTCGTGGTCGCCCATCGTCCAAATCGCGTTCATTGTCCAGCATGTTCGTGCAGTCCCAGATTGTGATCGTGTCCCTCCACGTTCGGCCCAGTTCTCATGCTATCAGAACAGTTACTCGTCTCCTAGTCGTCACGTTCATCGTCGGTGCCCAGTCTCAGTCCTGTTCGTGCTCTCACCCTCTTCGCGGTCGTGGTGCTCTCAAGTCTCGCCTCGTTCGTCCGACTCGCATCTCCACACCCCGTTCGTGTCGTCCGTTGAATCCCAATTGTGTCGAAGTAGCCAGCGTTCACGTTTCCAAGCTACAATGCTCGCTTTTCCCAATGAAGCCTCAACCATTGTCGGAGACCACCATCGCTACCTCTCTCGACGTCGTATTATTTGATCGTTGCCCAGCTCGTGATCATGATAGTTTCAGTACGTGCTCCGTTTCAGATTGTGGCTGTAGATGCATGCTCATGCTGTTCTTTGGTTCCAGGTTGCTCATCGCTACTAGGTTGTGTTCGTAGGCTGCTCATCTGAGGCTCATGGATCTGTGAGTGGAAGGCCAGATTGTTAGTGTGTGTCGTCCAAGCCTCGGGTCCATATTGCTAGTCGTTTGTGTCATCCAAGCTCAGTCCAGTTGGTCGTCAAGCCCAGCTTTGTCCAGCTCTAGTCCAGTTGTTAGCACAGTGTGCAATCTGTGATAAATAATAATACTCCATTGGGAAGTTGAAGCATAATCAACATCTATACTCCAACTTGAAGGGGAGTGCTGGTAGTTCGTTGATTTTATGGGATTGTAATCTTTGATTTTATGATTTATTAGCGAATTTGTTAGCTATTTTTGAGAAGGTAGTTTAGATTCTATTGGTTCATATTTGTCTATATATATGAGTTGTATGCTTCACAAATAAATTAAGGAATTCTTTTAAGGGTTTCTTCAGCCATTCATCTCTATCATTTGGATTTAGATGCTATCATGTTAATTAAAATTATTTGAGACATAAAGTGCACAGAAAGACGCTTGAAAGAGAACCAAAAAAAAACAAAAGAAAAGACTCTCGAGCTTGACATCAAAATAACATGAAGGTTTAAATCCTTCTTCCACAGATACAAAATCCAGACATTTGCAGTAAACAGATAATCAATTCCATAATTAAATACTACCTTCGGTCCTTATTATAAGATCTAATTTGCAATGTAATTTGCACTATAAACTAGATCTTATATCTATGACCAAAGGTAGCAATGCAAATAGAAGAAAACATTATGAAGAATCTACTCACCCATCCCATCAACAACATGCTTTGCATACTCTTGAAGAGCATTGTCAATTCCACGAAACAAGCTATTTAATTCTGTTGTCCTCATTGGAACTTTAAAAGCAAAAAATTGGTCAACCGTCTGCACCCAATAACAAAATTAAACCAAAATTTTAGTAGATAGCTGGGTTAGAAGAGTAAATAACATCATTCAAGAGGGAAGGATTCTTTTGCAAATGAATTTGATAGAATTTACTTGCTGCAGATAAAAGGTTCTGAAAAAATATAAAAGAGACTAGGCTATATCCATGTTCCCTAGAGAAGTTCCTTTGAAGTATTTGAACTTGTTTTTGGCCATTTCCATTGTGTTACTTCCCTTCCTCTATTTTTGCACATTGGATATTAATTGAAGGTTTACATTCTTTCCTTAAAAAAAAACTTATAGGAAAAGTCTAGCACATTGGTTGGCCAAGAAAGCTAATATTTTGGTGAACTTGAAGCCAAAAAAGCTACAAGATTCTTACCTCCTCCACAATCCTGTATACTTCTACAATGGAATTTGAATGACGCTGTTGAGGAGATATTGGGTCCCAATGCTGTGAGAGTACATTGGCAAAATATTAAAATGTGCACAGTGAAGCATCATAATGGAAGAAAAAAGGAGAATGATATAAAGAAAATAAAAATAATTTATAATCAAACTATGGCAAAAGAGATTATCTGCACAACTCAAAGTCAAAATAATTTTAATGGTTAATACAAGCTTTGATCCCTTGAGTTTATTTTCATTTTGGTTTTAATTTGTTTCAAATCATAGGTTTTGATCCCTCAAGTTTCATTCTGTTTAAAACATTAATTCATATAACTTAATAAAAATTTGGACCATTTGGCCCTGCAGGGACCGAAACCAATGGTTTGAAACTTAAGAGACCAAAATCAAAATGAAGGCAAACTTGAGGGATTAAAGATTGTATTAACCCTAATTTCAATATTAAAATTATTCTTTTATTTCGCGCCATATAATAAAATGCAATCCCTTTTACAGGCAAGAACAAAGTACGTATCTCAGGTCAAAAAAAAAAAAGAAGTACATATCCCCAACCTCCTTTGTACCCTAGGTACAGACACACAATGAGAATTAATTCAAAATGCCTAATATTTTAGAGGAGTAAAAAAGTCATCAAGTTAAGGATCACCTCTTGCTGAATAGCCCGCTCCACCCAACCTAAAATTCTTCCAAGCTGTGAATTGAGCCAACGCAAAACCAATGTGCCAGATTTTGCCTCAATCTATAACAGCAGGAGGGCACAGAACATATTAGAAGAAATAAAATGATGGAAGGGAAGAGGAGTTCAGACTTTTGGAAGTGAAGTAACGTTTAGGAGAGGGCTGGCCTCTTGAAAACCAGCGTTGCTTCTTCATGTGTTGTAACGCATTGATGTGTATTCTGTTCTGTTTCGTGTACTTTTGTCACTGTTCTTTGATTGTAATGTCTATGATTTGGGTGTATGAGAATAAGAGATATGTGTTTGGCTTAAATCATCATTTTCCTTGTAATCTGATTTAGTTATGCAGTAATATGATTATCAATATCAAGTTATTCCCATTCTCTTATCTATTTCTGGTTTCAGTCTTCTTTTCAGCTTGTTATAGCAATGGGTCTTGTTATTTTCACATTCCAAGTATCAAATAAAATATTATTTTACTCTTTAACAATAATGATTCCAACTACCAAACCTGGTATTGATTCAATTTCCTGCAGAAGATCTCTGCATTCTCTTCCTGACATACAGATGTAATAAGGACCATTATGAATTGCTCAAGACTTTCAGCAGCCGGGAAAACGGAAATGACGTCCTCAGTCAGATGTTCAGCACTATCCATAAAAGGTTTCTGAAAAGACAATCAATCAATTTTCAATATTTTAATATCTTCCAAACTCTCATCAGGAAACTATAAATAAACAAAAATAAAATGTGCACTCACCAATTTGTTCCCATGAAGTTTGTGAACAAGTGTTGCAGACACAATGGTTGCTTGTGGATGTCTTTGCGATAAAAGAGGCATGAAAGTTCCTGAATCCTTTTTAAGGAGTTTCTTGAGTTCTTCCGCAAGTAATGCCAAAGGATGCCCATGTGATGTGTCTAGTCTATCAATAACTGGCAATATCTGTCGAAAGTAAAGAGATTGCGTAAACAGAAAAACCAAAGAAAGTATTCATCTATCCTTTACTTTGCATTGGAAAACAAAATAGAGAAAGAAAATCATCCCATACACTTGATGATTCACAAATAGAAACAAAAGAGGCACAAAACCATTTTGAAGTGTGTCTTTACTTAGTTTTAACTTGGGAGGTATTTGGAGTGATTAGGATAAGAAAGAGGATTGTTACTTCTCTGAGGTGTATGAATAGTAGCCTCAGAAGTGGGGCGTTGTCAGAAGATCAACAAGCACAGACATTAGTTTTAAGAAATGAACTAGATAAGGTTAGTTGGTGGCTGAAAGCTACAAATAAACGGATTCAGGAGAAGATGCTAGCTCAGAGTTATCCATAGTGCAGCAAATGAGCAAACCAATAGTAGAAAACATATAAGACACAAAAATGAGTAGACGTAATGTTGCAATAGTAGGGGATCTATTCAATTATTCAAGGAGCTTTATGCAGAGGAGTTCTCATATAGACCTTTTCAGGAAGGTTTAGCTTGGAAGCCTACTGCTTAATAACTAATTAGCTGCTTGGTTAGAAAGATATATTCAAACAACTTCACCATGTTAATTAAATAATCAGAATTAGAATAAGCAAGAGCAACTAGACTACTGACCCTTGCAAATGCACTCTTAATTGAAGATGAAATATAGAGCTCTATCTGGTCACGATCACTGACAGGCATGGACTGCAGATTCTGCTGTCAAAAATTTATAAAGAACTTTCAGCATTTTGAAAAAAAAAAAAAAGAACACGTGTGAAATGTGAAGCAGTAATTTATAAGGCACAGGGATTTCATTTAAGAAATTTATATATTAATGCGACAATTTTCCTCAGAATGATATATCAACATGTGGAAGATGACTACTAAGTTACACCTACAGTTTCTGGTTCTTCCAGCAGAAGCCTCCTCGTAATCATTGCAACTGTCATAATCTTTTCCATCGTAGCTGAACCCTACAAAATAAGAGGTGTTCATTGCAAAACTGGGGCGCAACTCCAAATTAGATCAGATGTAAATGGCTAAAAATCAGAATAGATTTTCATGAGACATAAAACTTTTATGTATACGAAAATGTGATATATTTCAACAACAGATGAAAATAACCGAATATGTTGGAATAGTATTGGTTTTCCTTTCTCCTTTGTTTATTTAAAGTATACATGTCCACATTGGTTGTATCTCAAGATATACAACTACTCCAACAAACGTTATATTTATTTTGCGTCACAATAGGTAGAAAAAGATTACAAAAATATATCACGTGGCTAACTTTTGTCCCAAATAGTTTAACAAACCTCAGAGAAGTTCAGGAGGTAATCTCCAAGTTGCTGGTCGACCCATTTCTGAATCGGTATTAAATAAGACTGCAAGAAAGACATATCCCTTTCACCTTCAACCTTTGAACGCAAGCTTTTCAACTGTAGCCTCTCTTGTTGTCCCCGTTGTTCCATCAATGGTATTTTCTTTAATTGCTCAATTGCATGCAGTAAAATTCTTTGCTCATTTGTGATAACATACTAAAAAAGGGAGGTCTGTGAC
>JANTPZ010083470.1:0-10982 GCA_025593235.1 Vachellia pachyceras | reverse complement strand
TGGTCAAACTCTTGTTCGTTGATGTATTGCTCTTTCTACTTAAAATTTTGAAGGGTGTAGTTAATATCCAATAATGCAATTAGATATTGGATACCATTGTGATTCTATTTTGATTTCATTTGAGGTCTTTAAAATATCATGTATTGGCTTCATGTTGGAATGATGTTTCACACGTTACCATTGACTGTCTTGTGCCCTAATAACATCCTTATGTCGAGTCACCTTTCTGTATCATGATCTCAATTCTCAAATAAATCACTTCCTTTTGGGAGACAGAGATAGAGACAGCTGTTTCAAGGTTAGTCTAAAGAAGTACTTCTGAATGTTTTAAAAATGACGTTTATGAGGTGGATTATATCATCCAATATATGGCCATGTCCTGTGGAATTTATGCAATTGGAACTATTTATAACATCTAATGGGCAGTGCATAGCTGCTGTCAAAGCCATTCAACATATGGTCTGTATAAATGCCTTTTTGACAGAACATTCATAAAACTGTTTCAAGAAGAGTCTCTCTGAGCCCAATCCTCCTATAGATTAGAATAGTCTCTCTGAACACAATTCTCCTATTGATGAAGAAACCCTTCAGCCAACTATGTACCTGAACAAGTAAGAAAAGTATTAGAAAGCCACTACTTGCAGCATTTAATCTTCAACGCATGACTATTTTATATTTTTCCACTACTTTGCTCACTATTTGTTTTTGTTTGTTTGAGGAAGGAGAACATCATGAAAGGAAAATCACATCAAATGGTCAAAGGGATCTTGACCAAGTGGCTAACAGGAATGTGGTGGTCCCTTGAAGATATGTGAATTGATAAGGACTATCATTCTAGCAAAATACATCTAGGTTTCAGTTTTTTTCAAGAGATAGATGTGCTAAATGTGATGAGCAAGTTTTAGCCTCAGATATTGAGTGTTTCTTAAACAGGATATACTTGATGCTATGTTTTTTCTAGAGATGTGCTAAATGTCATGTCATACACTGTACTTGATATTACTATTTAAAATTTGATTTTGGGGTCAATTGTGTTATTGAACATGATTTGTTTATAAAATATTTTATATATATAAAATCAATGAGGCATTTAGCGACGTAATTGTTAAATCCGCATAATTGTCCATTTAGCGATGGAATTGTCAAATTTAATGGTGGAATATAACCCATTTAGTGACGAAATTGTTAAATTTAGCGATGGAATTATCAAATTTAACGACGAAATATAACCAATTTAACGATGGAATTATCAAATTTAGTAATGGAATATAACCAATTTAGTGACGGAATTATCAAATTTAGCGATAGAATATAACCAATTTAGCGACGGAATTGTTAAATTTAGCCACAGAATTTTCCGTCGCTAATTTAGCGATGAAGAATTTCCGTCGCTAATTAGCAATGGATTTAGCGAGGGAAAATTCCGTCGCTAAATTAGCGACGGAATTTTCCTCGCTAATTCCCTCGCTAAAAAATCTGTCGCTAATTCCGTCACTAAATTTAGCGACCCTCGTTTTAGCGACGGATTTTTTCTGTCGCTAAATCTATTTTTTTCATCATTAAAGCTGATTTTTCCGTCGCTAATTCCGTCGTTAAATCTGATTTTTCTGGTAGTGGAAAGACTTTTATTGTTTATTTTAATTTCACAGACAGAAAAAAGTATTGATAAAAAAGTGAAAAGTTGAAGCAGATAATTATGGGGAAGACAAAAAAGAGGAAAGAAAAGTGAAAAAGTAGTAGAGCCATTCAGAACAACGCAGGAAAAAACAAAAAAAGATATGTAAATTATTAATAAATAAATGTAATTGAAGAGAATCATTTTTCCTCGTTCACTGTAAGAAATGAAAGGAACAGCTTTACAGCCCAACTGTGACGTCTACAATAATTGTAGAAGTATTTCCTTTTTCCCCCTTTTTTTACCTGATCATAAATAACTATCTATTTGATAATTATCAACAGGGGGTATGTAACTGCCCAAAAAGTCCTTTAAGAACATGAGTCCTTCAGACAAAGATATAATTGATGATCAAATGACTGAATTATCCTTAATCCGAGTTTGATTGAAGATAAATTCCACACTGAAAATATGTTGCAAACACGTTTTCTTTGATAAAAAGGGCACATAAAAAGTGCATATATTAGCTAGCTAAAAAAAGCATACGCTTGGTAGGGTGAACTATGGTTCGATTCCCCGCAAGACCAATTGGGAGGGGGTTGGAACCTGACTACCCAGAATTATTCCCCCGATTCCAGATTAGTCGGCCCAAAAGGTCAAATACCGGGTGGGTTTTCTAAAAAAAACAAAGAAAGCATACGATTAAAGTCTACAGTTCATTCATGATAATAGCTTCATAATTCATTTAACGATCTAGACGGGTTAAAGAATCGGCACAAAGTTGCACATATGGAAAATAAGTTGTATTTATATGCTTTAAAGATAAAGAGCATGAAGAAAGTTGTACGTGATGAAAGATAAGTTGCACATGTTTTAAATGTCAGGGCATGCCAAGAAAAACTTCACATCGTGAAAGTATGTTTTATTCAATAGAAGATAAGTTGCATATGAATGTGTGTGTATTGTAAATGAGAGGGGCCAAGGAAGAAATTTGCACACAATGGAAGACTGCTAATTTACTCGTTGAAGAAAATTTGCACGTGTTACATTAGCTAATTTTACATGACATAATGAATAGTTATATTTTGAAATTGCTCAAGTGGTCTCATCTTTTTCCGGATACACTAGTGGTTTTCATGAAATACAAATAACAAAATTTTTTATTCGATTTTCCGTTAAGGGACTTTATTAGCCAAAATTCCTTCATATAATTGTTCTGTCTTCGATTTTGCATTATTGATCGATTAACATTTTATCTATAAGGTCAGGCCATATAAACTTTATTTATTGTCTATTGTTTTGATGAGTTTCTTTTCTTTATTTCTTATGCAATATAACATAATATGATCCTGAAAATTTGTTATTCCATCACCTTGAAAGGAAAGGTCTAGTAGAGGAACTTTATCTCTTATATGCATTTGAAGCAACAAACAAGCTATTGTATGAATTGTTAAATATATTGTTTCTTGGTTTGCATGTTTAATATACAGTGATGGATCGTATGATTATGGTTTTTCTTATGTAATGATGGATCCTAAAACAAGTGTTGAATACTTCATCTAATGATATGGTAGCAGCATGTTGTATTTGTAGTGTACCAATGTTTGTTCAGCATATTATCATTACTATAAAATTGTTGATATTTTGATATATTTATCATTTTGATACTTTTATTATGCACCCAGAAAGCCCTGTGGTTAAGGCGAATCGTTATTTAGAACCCATAAATTAATATTTAAATTTTAGTCATCCTATTACTATTCGTTTGGTGTTTTTAGATTTTTGGTCAGTTATAAGGCTATGTAAGATTTCCAATTTAGGTTTTAGGGACCGATTAAATAGTATGTGTGATAGGTTGATATGCAAATCAGATTAATCAAGAAATAGGAGTATTATGGCCTTTTTATTATTATTTACAAATAATCTTACTTATTATAATGATTTTGTCGTTCAACCCAGATTCCATTCTCATGTTTCCAGGCTTATTCCATCAACCAATAATACCTTCTACTCATACTTTAAGCAATGCAGGGTTTGGAAATGGTAAGGTTTGGGATTTGAAATATAGGATATTACACTATCAATCTAACACTTAATATTTGAATAAGGTTTTCATCTTAATGCTACAGAGCTCATAATTTTCGACTTTGAAGATAATAAATAGCACGGAAGGTAGGGAGATGTTCACTGCATTATTGTTCTTGATATTGCCAATCAGATCAGAATGGGTTTGATATCAATTGACAGAGAAAAGTATTGATAAAGTAGACAAATAAAAAGGTAATTTTGTCTACTTTTTTTTGTTGATGTAATAAATGATTTATTTAACTTGATTGTATTGATTTTAAGCGGTGGAATTAAGCCACATAACAAAAAGTACTTTTTACGCCATATTTTTAACCCAATTGGCGCCCTTTTTCGAGGGGGCGTATATGTGAGGGGAGTAGAAAGTTAGGGCTTATGGCACCCTATAACATAAAAGGCGCTATAGGTATACCTACGGCGCCCTATCTCTCAAAATAGGGCGCTGTAAGTGTACTTTACGGCGCCCTATCTTGAGATATAGGGCGCTGTATGGGTACCCTACGGTGCCCTATTTCGAGAGATAAGGCACCGTAGGCTTTTTTTTAAAATAAAAGTGCAGCAATATGCCTCCATCATTCTCTGTTTTGTGAAGTGCAGCAATATTCCTCTCTCACACACAAATCCAAAAGGAAGTGGGGAAGAGAGAAGAGAATGAGAAAGCCTAAATCACACCCAGATCTAACCCCAGATGAAGCAGGAAAATCCAAACATAAAACGCTAATCAACAGCCAAATCAGATAAGATTTAGTCAAATAAAACTCAAAAGATTTCAGGACAATATAATGCTGGTTGCTGATATTCCAACCACTAGTGTAGCGGTTAAAGTGGTCCAGAGGATCTTTTCGGTGAGTCCTGTCCTGAGCCAACACAAGAGAATTGTTGGCCTCTGTTTCATTGGCCAGTAATCTCCTCGTCTTCCATGGCAGCACATCAAAATACTGACTTCTACCAACAATTTCCATATCATCATCTAGAAAATCTGAAAGCCAAAGAAAAACCCCAAATACCCACTTCAAAAAATCCAATCTTGAATGGATAAGACATATGGGAACGAAAGGAAGAGGAAGAAAATATTTACCTGGAAAACGCCAAGAGTGGTTGGGAACAGCGGTTCTAGAGGTGGAAACAACAAAGAGGATAAAGAAGAGGGAGAAAATGAGAAAGAAGGAAGAAGGGTTTGATGATCCAAAGTGCAACATAATAATGATGTTGTTTCTTCTTCTTCTTCTTCTTCCTCCTCCTCCTGTTGATGGCCCAGAGCCTCAGATTTTTCAGAGCGACACAGTGGAAGAGCACGAGAGAGAGCGGAAGTGAAATTGAGGTTTCAAGTCTCTCATAACTCACACCAAAGATTTCACCGATCTTTCGATCCTTCTTCCAATTTCCAGCTTTAGCTGCCTCACCGATTTCAAATTCGCGAGAAAGCTAGATGTAGCCTCAATTTCAAAACCTATCGCGAGAAAGCGTGAAGGGAGTTTAGGCGCCCTATCTCTGAGATAAGGCACCTAAACTTTCGCATATGTTTTTATTATTTTAAAAATGCCACCCTCTTTATTATTTTTGGCGCCCTACATCAGTATAGGACGCCAAAGGGTGCCTTTTGGCGCCCTATATTGAATATAGGGCACCAAAAGTCAGCCTTTATGCATCCTATACTCAATATAGGGCGCATAAAGGCCCCTCTCCGTTCTTAAAATTTCAAAAATGCCACCGCCTTCATTTTTTACTCCCTTTTTTAAAAAAGGACGCGAATTTCAGTAGTAAAAACTATACTCTGTAGTAGTAACACCCTTGGGAGATGGTATGTGGCTTGACCTATATGTTAAAAAAGCTAGTCCAAAGCCTATCAGTCTTAAAGGGGAACGCCTATTTTGTGAAAGCCTAGAAAATGCCAGAAATGTTAGATAAGGGAAAATTATGGTTTAATTATATTTGTATTTATTAAAAGGGTTAAGGGTCATTTTTGCTCCGATAGTGTTCCCTAAATATCGTTCAGTACTCGAAAGTTTTGTGGTAAAAAGTGCCCGAGAAGTTTTCTGTTGTATCAATTTTGCCTCGAGTTAATAGATCCCTAACTGAGCCAAACTGTCAACGTTTGTTGACTAGTTTTGCTGATGTGGTTTGCTCATGTGGCATCCACCTCATATTTTTTCAAATCAAACTTCCAAACAAAAAAATTAAAAAAAAATATTATTCTTCTTCACCAGTGAGCTAAGCCATAAGTTTGATGGGAAACCATCAAGTGGCTACTCCAACAGATTAAGCCTATCATCATCAGTACCACTAGTGGAAATTGTGCCATAAGGGTCAATCATTGTATTCTAATTATTTCATTTAATGAATATTTCATTTTAATCTTTGTATGTTTGTTGTGATAAACTATCTTTGGATAAATCATAGTGATTACCTAAATGTCCATGGGTGGTCATCTATGCGTGAGTAAAGATGAATTAAGGCCATTATGACTTTGCAAAATATGTAGATATAAATCAAAGTTATAAGCACTTGTAAGAGTACAAGGTGCTGAGCTGACCTGCTGTAAAAAAGCTATATGGATTAGGTCATTGTCTTATTGATGATTATGTCGTTGTTCCCTTTGACTTGAGATCATCATGGATTCATACATGAGAGTCGCTCAGCTTTGACATAGTCAAAAATAATTTTTGATCTAGTGATAATAAAGGTTATGCTCAAAATTAATGGATTTTATGCAGAGGAATATGAATGGTCAAGATAGATTTGTCTCTCACATTAGAAGAGAGATATTGCTAGGCCTTTTGAAACATCCAGATCCATAATCCTTCAAATAAAATCCACATTTATAAATATGAAGAAAAATAATTTAATGAACCTTCATTCTACCGAGAGATAACACAAAGCCATTCAACATAAGCTATTATTATCCACAATCGAAACATCTCTCGTAGGGAGACAATGGCTATAAAAGTACCCTCATTAGGGTGGCATGTGCTCATTTCATAGATTGACGTCAGCAAATCAATAATAATATATCCAAAATAAACAAAATAATATGAAGAGTATGCGAAACCTAAATATATGGCAATATGTACATCTCCCACATGAATATCTCAAAAAGAGGAGGCCCTAAGAGAGAAAGAAGTAACACTAGGCATCCATATCTTTTCGTTCCCATCTACCAGTACTAGGGCCTTCTTCTGAAAAATGTTAAAACCATGGGATGAGACACAAGGTCCTAGTAACCAATAAATAATTCATCAAATATACAGGGAAGGTTATAAGAGGTGAAGCATGGATACAAATTCATTTGAAAGTATTGTTAACATTTATAAATCCAAAAAGGGCACTTGATTAACGATTCAGATACTCAACATAATGATACATACAAAATAGAAAGATTTATAGGTTCATAAAATTCCACGTGAATCAATCCGCACCCAGTGTCTATCAATCACTAGATGAAACATATTATACACAAGTAATTATATACCTTTGAACAAAAGAGTTGGTAGATTAATAGCATTTCACATAAATCAACCAGCATCCCAATGTCTATCAATCACTGGATATTACATATTATACTTAATTCCCGCCGCTAAACTCCTCCTTATCTCCTCTGACCAATCCATTATGATAGAAGACTTAGCCAAAGTCAACCATGATATGCGATAACAAGCCCCCTTCCAAACTACCCACAAGTGGGTCCAATACTTGAAGGTGTCAAACCTTTCTATGGTTGGCCACAACTGGATTCAAGACTTATGAGAGTTAACCATTCCTAAAGTCGCCCACAATTGGGTCGAAGACTTGGAAGGTCCAATAAAATGTCAACCACTATGATCAGTAACGGAGACTATTTCCATAGACTTTATGATTGGTCAACAACATCATCTTCCCATCTCCATCACAACCCAACCCCAACAACATACCACAATCACATAACAACATATACGTCCATATGCTTATTACTATAAATTCTCATTTGTAACACAATAATACCGGATATGATTATTTAAGGAAATAAGTTTTCAAAATAACAAAGTATTATCTACTTCACGAACTATTCATAATATAGGAAAAGTTATATCCCAAAAGAGATTTTGTACAAATTTTCTCATATATATCATCACTTAGGTGTATTCTACTACCCAAAATAATACTCATACTTCAAAATATGTTTTGCAAACATTTTAAAACCAATACAAGGATATGAGGTAAATTAAATGTGGTTACCTCTCGTCAAAGCAAGTTGCAATACCACTAATATTCAAGCCCACGATCAAGTCCTCAAAACACAATTTACTCTACAAAACCATAATTTTATATCATTATAATGACAACCAAATAAATCTCATATATATATATACATATATACATGTATTTAATAAACTTCATCCCTTTTCCCCCAAAATTTCAAGACATCACAAATCCTTGCGTATCTTAATCAAAACCTCTTTATCATTAACACATTTCTATAAAAAAGATCAATTTCCATTCCCCAAGTTTCTCCAAAATATCCCATATCAATAAGTCATCATAAACCTCAAATCTTTTCCATTCAAAAATCAATATCAACTCCAAAGACATTCCCACACCCAAGAGGAATGCTTAACAAAATTTTTAATTGGCCATTATAAATTCATTATAATGTAAACGGATAAAAATCCTCTATAAATATTTCTCAACATTTTCATAATGTTATTTTGTCAAAACTCAATTTCATTAAAACCCTAACCCAAAAATATCCTCAATATAGTATGGAATTACTACCATTAGAAAGAGAAAAATGCTTAAAACAACTTTCATGAAAGAGGTAAGGTGAAAAGGAGAAATTTTGCTTACCCAAATGATCCCATGAGCAAGCCCTAGCTGAGCTCTTAACTGGCGCCGGATAGTTGGGACGAAGGGATGGAAGAAGGAAGAAGAAAAAAAAAGAGAGAAATGGAGTAGGGAATTGAGATGGGGGTATTATGTAATACCCCCTATGTGACCATCACGTGATCACTTAAACTCATTATCGTTGACATAAGGAGTTGGCTGTGGTGAAATCATCCCGAGACTCAAGAAAATAGGCTAAAAACTCATGTTGGCCATAACGATACTGAATGTTGGTCGGGGCAAAAGAGACCAGATGGAAAACTTAGAAATGGAGGTTAGCTCACCCTGGCGAAACAAGTGTTGGTTGCAGTGAATAAAACCTTAAATAGAGAAACAATTGAAATTTGTAGGTTGGCCGTAATGAAACCAAATGTTGGCCACAGCAAAGGTATCCCGAGAATGACACTCGCTGCTTGAAGAAAGATCATCGCAACAAAGCAAAGAGTTAGTCGCGTCGAAGGGAACCCAAAAGCACTTCCTGTTTAACAAAAACAATTCATCATGGTGAAGCCACAAGATGGCCATGATGAAAATCCCCAAATGACGAAAAACAATAGTTTCAAATATCCAAGGGAAAAATTCAATCACAAAAGATCATTTCTTAATCATAATTAACTCATAAGTAGAAATTAGAATGTTACACCCTTCGATGAGTGAGTATGAGAAATGTATAACCATACTACGATAGAAAGGAACTACCAATTTGCATAAGTCAAATAGAAAGAAGTTGCTTCTATTCTCATTAATCCAAAACATATGCAAAGTAGATTAAAGGTTTAATCGGTTTGATTTTGTTTGATATGAAGTTTGAAGATTTGAGCTAGGGTTTATTGTGAAATCTAGGTTTTTAATAAGTTATAATAATGTGAGGATTCAAAGTGGGCTTTAATGATTATGTTATTATATTATAAGTTGAATTTAAAGTTTAATTGGTTTAGATTATTGAAATTTTAAAATGGGTGTTTTGGAGGTTAGAGCCTATGTGTGAAACTTGATAATTTGTAGTAGTTGGAGTAAGTTGAAGTTGATAATTAGTTTAGAGGAGTTAGTTGAGCTCTTTGGAAGGGAATTTGATATTGGAACATTGGAAAGGGAATTGCGCTGAGGTTTGAGTTTATACATATATACTGTTGATTGTTGTTAGTTGATTTTGTACTTGTGGTTGAAGTTCTTGGCCTTTGGTTATTTTGTTCTATATTGCTTGGGTCAAAGATAAACATTTTTCACTTATTATGCATTATTGTGACATGTTGAGTGAGTTTGAACTCTTGGAGAATATCGAAATGCTAGTGGCTACATTTGGATAAATGATTTTTGAAATGAGTCATGACACTACTAGAAAAATCAGATTTAGCGACGGAATTAGGGACGGAAAAACAGATTTAGCGACGGAAAAAATCCATCGCTAAAATGAGGGTCGCTAAATTTATCGACGAAATTAGCTACAGACGTTTTTAGCTACAGAATTAGCGACGGATGTTTTCCCTCTCTAATTAGCGACGGAATTAGAGAGGAAAAATTCCGTCGCTAAATCCGTCGCTAATTAAACAAATTCCATCGCTAAATCTGTCGCTAATCTAACAAATTTTGTCGCTGATTAAACAAATTCCGTCACTGATTAAACAAATGCCATCACTAAAATGGTAATATTATACCTTACTTTTCCGTTGCTAAATGCTTTATATTCCGTTACTAAATCATCTCTATATTTGTCAATTCTATCGCTAAATCCGTCGCTAATTTTAGATATAAATTCATTATGCATTTTACAAAAATATTTTAAACAAATCCTGTTTAATCACACAATTAAATCAAAAAACAAATTTTAAATAGTAATATCAAGTGCATAGTGTCTTTAACGATAAGCAATTAAAGTTAAAAGTTAAAAACTCCAAATAATACAGCCATTGTTTAGTGATTTGGGTCTTGTTGAACTCCAAACTCCAAACTGTGCGCTCAATAGGAGCATCTAGATCAAATTTCGGTAGCAGATGAGTGACATTTGGAGCAGGCTTGCCGATGTTGTCAATAAGAAGCTGCAAATATGTAAATCAAATATAAGGATGAGATACACACCTCAAGAAGTTTCATATATAGAATTTGCATCACCACCGAAAATAATACCCATCACTCGAGTAAAAATTGTATCCTATGGCTGTGATGACTTAATCTTGACCAACAAACAACTAAGGAAATGGCGTCCTTTTCCCAAAAAAAATTTAAAAGAAAAGAAAACCAGAGATTGGAAAAACATTGGTATTAATAATATCATCCCAGAATAGCATCCTTCAAAAAATGAGAATAGCATCCTTTAGCAAACATCCCAGAAGGTGCTTAATACTTTGGAATTACCTTACTTCTAGCTTAATACTTTGGAATTACCTTACTTCAAAAAATGCTTAATACTTCTAGCTTAATCATTGGC